>WWNC01000232.1:30000-274648 GCA_011125475.1 Melanerpes aurifrons
TGAGACTGTGTCCTCTTGTTCTGGTGCTGGCTGCCTGGGAGAAGAGACCAACTCCCACCTGGGACAACCCAGATCAGGTCTCATGAGCACTTAAGGAAAGAACCAGGGTCAGTGGCAATCAGAGGAAAGGCAAGAGGGGCTGAGTATGGCCTTGGCTCTGTCTGACAGAGCTCCTCCCCCACTGGTGTCTGAAAGAGAGGAATTTGCAGGGCAGCAGCAAAGCCTGGGCAGTGGTATCAAGGGACAGCTTTGGCAGCTGACCCAATTTATATTCAAAGCAAAAGCATCTGAGCTCCTGTGTGCAGATACTGCACCGCCAGAAACAGCAGCACATGGCTCTCTGTGAGGTCTCTGACTCTGGTTTTGCCCATCTGGGGCAGGTGACATCAGCCCTCCCCTCTGCCTTCAAGCAGATCACAGGACTCAGATCACAGGGGAATGGGACAAAGGGGCTAAAGCAGCCCAGGCACAGGAACAGCAGCCCAGGCAAAGGAAGAGCAGCCCAGGCACAAATTGTCCTTCAGTGTTAAAATTGCATCATTCAAGTTCTGAGACAACAGTGAAGCAAAGAAAATACCAACATTTCCTAAGGTCATGTTGTTTTAAGTGAACTTCATGGAATCACAGAACAGAATGGCTTTGGGAGGGACCCCCAGAGACCCTCAAATCCAACCCCTGCCAGAGCAGCATCACCCAGGGCAGGGCACACAGAACACATCCGGGGGGGCTGGAAAGGCTCCAGAGCAGGAGACTCCACAACCTCTCTGGGCAGCCTGCTCCAGGGCTCAGCAGCCTCACACCAAAGAAGTTTCTCCTCAGGTTGAGGTGGAACCTCCTGGGTTCCAGTTTGTGTCCACTGCTCCTCACTCTCTCAGAGGGCACTTTGGAGTCTTGAAGAATCTTGAAAAGACTTCAGCTGAAGCCTTGCCTGGCACTTGTGTCAGGTCAGTACTGTTCTCACTTCATGAAGGGGCAAACACATGTAGGTGAGCTTCAGGAGTTATTAGAATCATGGAATTGTCAGGGCTGGAAGGGAGCTCAAGGCTCAGCCAGTCCCAACCCCCTGCCATGGGCAGGGACACCTCATACCACAGCAGCTTGCTCACAGCCACCTCCAGCCTGGCTGCAAACACCTCCAGCCAGGAGGCTTCCACCACCTCCCTGGGCAGCCTGTGCCAGGCTCTCACAATCCTCCTGGGGAACAACTTCTTCCTCACAGCCAATCTCAATCTCCCCACTTCTAGTTCTGCTCCATCCCCCCCAGTCCTATCCCTCCCTGACACCCTCAAAAGTCCCTCCCCAGCTTGCTTGGAGCCCCCTGCAGATCCTGCAAGGCCACAATGAGGTCTCCTGGGAGCCTTCTCCTCTCCAGCCTGCACAACCCCAACTCCCTCAGTCTGTCCTCACAGCAGAGCAGCTCCAGCCCTCTGCTCCTCCTCCTGGCCCTGCTCTGGACACCTTCCAGCCCCTCCAGATCCTTCCTGGCACAGAGGCTCCAGCACTGGCCCCAGAGCTGCAGCTGTGGTCTCAGCAGAGTGGATCAGAGGGGCAGAATCCCCTCCCTGGCCCTGCTGCTCCTCCTTGTGGTCCCTCTCTGGACCCCTTCCAGCATGTCCAGTTGCCATCCTCAGGGCTGCCCTTGGGATTTTCAGTGGATCTGGAAAGTTTTTGCACTGTCAATCACTGAATTCTGCCCCTTGAAACTCACTTTTTACCCAGCATGTATCTAAATCAACCAAAGCATATGGAGAACTATTTTTGCTGGGGAAAAATAACTGTTAGTTAGGATGGATGTGATTTGCATGTGCTGCCATCTGAATGAAGGGGAAATTTGTTGCAGAAGGGGAATTTTAGAAGATAAAAATATGTTGTGACTTTTGTTCCCAGAAGAGATAATCCCTGCCCCAAAGCCCCTAAAATCCAGCTAGAAGCCTAAGGGTCTGATGGAAAGATAAATGTCAGCCAGGGAAAAGTGAAGAAATGATCCTGGATTCATCAAATGGTTTGGGTTGGAAGGGGTCTTAAAGGTCATCCAGCTCCAACTCCTCTGCCTTGGGCAGGGACACCTCCCACCAGCCCAAGCTGCTCAAGGCCTCATCCAGCCTGGCCTTGAACACCTCCAGGGAGGAGGCAGCCACAGCCTCCCTGGGCAGCCTGTGCCAGAGTCTCACCACCCTCACTGCAAAGAATTTCTTCCTCATCTCCACTCTCAGTCTCCCCTCTCCCAGCTCAAAGCCATTGTCCCTCACCCTGTCACTCCCAGCCCTTGTCCAAAGTCCCTCCCCAGCCATCCTGGAGCCTTTTCAGGTCCTTGAAGGCTGCTCTGAGGTCTCCCTGGAGCCTTCTCTTCTCCAGGCTGAACAGCCTCAGGTCTCGCATCCTGTCCCCAAAGAGAAGGTTCTCCAGCCCTCCGATCAAAGCCTCTGGCTTGCTCCAAGCTCCACTAAGGCAGTCACAGGCACTCAAGCATTACCTTACCAGGAAGGCAAACACCCTCCCAGGAAGCACCACCACGCTCCTTGGCTCCAGAGGCAGCAGCAAAGTGCAATGGAAAGAGAGATATTTAGGAAAGCCAAGAACATAGCTAAGGAAAGCCACATACAGAGCATCACCCAGGGCCTCCCTGCCTCACTGTCCACCCCATTTACTTTTCCCCACTGACCCCCAAAATCAGGTCTAAAGCAGACAGCCAGGACTGAGACTTTCTGCTCACAGGACAGGAGGCTGCTTTATCTCTGCTGCAGGAGGAGCAGACCCCATTCTACAGGGGAACAGGAGTTGATCTGTTAGAGGGCAGAAGGGCTCTGCAGAGGGACCTCAACCAACTGGACAGATGGGCAGAGGCCAACAGGATGGCATTCAACAAGTCCAAGTGCCAGGTGTTGCACTTTGGCCACAGCAACCTCAGGCAGAGCTACAGGCTGGGGGCAGAGTGGCTGAGAGCTCCCAAACAGAGAGGGACCTGGGGGTGCTGATTGACAACTGCCTAAACAGGAGCCAGCAGTGTGCCCAGGGGGACAAGAAGGCCAAGGGCATCCTGGCCTGCATCAGGAAGAGTGTGGCCAGCAGGAGCAGGGAAGTCCTTGTGCCCTGTGCTCAGCACTGCTTAGGCCACCCCTGGAGTCCTGTGTCCAGTTCTGGGCTCCTCAGGTCAAGAAGGACATTGAGAGACTTGAAGGTGTCCAGAGAAGGGCAAGGAGGCTGGGGAGGGGTCTGGAGCACAGCCCTGTGAGGAGAGGCTGAGGGAGCTGGGGTTGCTTAGCCTGGAGAAGAGGAGGCTCAGGGGAGACCTCATTGCTCTCTCCAACTCCCTGCAGGGAGGTTGTAGCCAGGTGGGGGTTGGTCTCTTCTCCCAGGCAGCCAGCAGCAGAACAAGAGGACACAGTCTCAAACTGTGCCAGGGGAAGTTTAGTCTGGAGGTGAGGAGAAAGTTCTTCCCTGAGAGAGTTGTTAGCCATTGGAATATGCTGCCCAGGGAGGTGGTGGAGTCCCCATGCCTGGAGGTATTCAAGAGGGGATTGGATGTGGCACTTGGAGCCATGGTTTAGTCATGAGGTCTGTGGTGACAGCTTGGACTTGATGATCCTCGAGGTCTCTTCCAACCTTGGTGATACTGTGAGACTGTGATACTGTGATACAGGCTGTAGACAGCATCCAGCAGGGTGCAGCCATCACACTATACCTTTATCAATAAAGTAATAAAGCCCTCTTATTAATAAACCTTATAAATGTAGCAATTCTAGGCACCATGTCAGAGAGATGCTGGGCAGCAGCCAACATGACCTGGGCACACTTTCCATCCAAATACTGAATCCCTCTCTCCAGTGAATTGTGCACATTCAGATTGGCTGTGAGGAAGAAGTTGTTCCCCAGGAGGGTAGTGAGAGCCTGACACAGGTTGCCCAGGGAGGTGGTGGAAGCCTCCTGGCTGGAGGTGTTTGCAGCCAGGCTGGAGGTGGCTGTGAGCAAGCTGCTGTGGTGTGAGGTGTCCCTGCCCATGGCAGGGGTTGGAGCTGGCTGAGCCTTGAGGCCTCTTCTATGAGTCTGTGATTCCATAGCTGCTCTTGGTGAGGTTTTTCCTGCCACAGGGACAGTTGTGTGTCCCTGGGTCCAGCTGTTGCTGCTGCTGAGCCACACTGTGCTACCTGAGGGTTCTATGGGTGTGTACATATAGACAAGGAATCAGGGAACTGTCAGGGTTGGAAGGGACCTCAAGGCTCAGGCAGTCCCAACTCCCTGCCATGGGCAGGGACACCTCACACCACAGCAGGTTGCTCACAGCCACATCCAGCCTGTACTTGAGTCTGTGTACACAGAGCAGTGTGGATGCCTGGCTGAAAGCAGGTGATGCTTTCTTTTTTCTCTTTGAAAGGAATGAGGGAGCCTGCCTTGTCAGGGAAGCTTGCAAACACTCCAGCAATCATCCCTCCAAAGCTTCAGATGCTAATCTTGTTTTCATTAGCAGGATGCCAATGATATGGAGGGTTCAATCAAAATTGCTGGGATGAGCTCATGTTAACGGAGAAGACATTAATCAAAGATTAGAGCAATGTATGCTGAATCTTGGTGACTCAGTGATTCTGGGTGATGATTGTGGTATATGTGGAGCTGAAAGGAAGTGCTGAAAGGGAAAGGTATTTCTTCTTTGGAAGAACAGACAGTGAAACCTAGCATGCCCCAGCCCTGGAGGTGTTCAAGGCCAGGCTGGATGAGGCCTTGAGCTACCTGGGCTGGTGGGAGGTGTCCCTACCCATGGCAGGGGTTGGAACTAAATGATCTTTGAAGTCCCTTCCAACCTTACCCATTCTATGACTCTATGAAGATGCTCTGAATGAATGCAATTCTTTCCTTTCTCTTCCTTTTTCTCCCTCCTGTGGGAAATAAGCATCAGGAGAGCACTCAGAGAGTGTGTCCAGCAGAGCCAGGAGGTTTCCTCTCCCTCTACTCTGCCCTGCTGAGACCTCACCTGGAATATTGCATCCAGCTCTGGGCTCCCCAGCTCAGGAGGGACAGGGATCTGCTGGAGAGAGTCCAAGGGAGGGCTCCAAGGATGCTGAAGGCACTGCAGCACTGCCTGGGGAGGAGAGGCTGAGAGCCCTGGGGGTGTTCAGTCTGGAGAGGAGAAGGCTGAGAGGGATCTGATCAATGTCTATCAATAGCAGAAGGGCTGGGGGTCAGGAAGCAAGGGACAGGGAAGGACAGGCTCTGCTCAGCTGAACCCTGGGATAGGACAAGAGGCAATGGATGGAAATTCCAGCAGAGGAGGTTCCCCCTCACCACAAGGAGAAACTTCTTTACTGGACCAGGCTGCCCAGAGAGGTTGTGGAGTCTCCTTCCCTGGAGCCTTCCCAGCCCTGTCTGGATGTGTTCCTGTGTGCCCTGTGCTGGATTCTCTGCTCCTGCTCTGGCAGGAGGTTGGACTGGATGATCTCTTTGGGTCCCTTCCAGCCCCTTACACTCCATGAGCTGTGACCCTGTGATCCTAAACCTGCCCTGCTGCAACTTGAGGCCATTTCTTCTCTTCCATTGTGGAGTTTTGCAGCCAGCCTGTGGTTCCAGGCCCCAGCACCTAGAGCCATCTTCCTTTCCCAAATGAATGCTTTCCAAGCAAAGCCACAGTCCATCTGCAGCTTTTAGGAGCTCTTCTTCACAAAAAAAAAATGTTAGCTGAGTAGAAAGCCTCTGTGAGGAGAGGCTGAGGGAGCTGGGGTTGCTTAGCCTGCAGAAGAGGAGGCTCAGGGAGACCTTCTTGCTCTCTCCAACTCCCTGCAGGGAGGTTGTAGCCAGGTGGGAGTTGGTCTCTTCTGCCAGGCAGCCAGCAGCAGAACAAGAGGACACAGTCTCAAGCTGTGCCAGGGAGGTTTAGGCTGGAGGTTAGGAAGAAATTCTTCATAGAGAGAGAGATTGCCCATTGGAATGTGCTGCCCAGGGAGGTGGTGGAGTCCCCATCCCTGGAGGTGTTTAGGAAGAGCCTGACTGAGGCCCTTGGTGCCATGGTTTAGTTGATCAGATGGTGCTGGGTGACAAGTTGGACTTGATGATCACTGAGGTCTTTTCCAGCCTGGTTAGTTCAGTGATTCTGTGAAGCCCTCTTAGCAAGTTGATGGCAGGTGGAACGCTGAGGCCTTGTTTCCACTGGTGTGCAGCACCTTGACCCCAAGCCCCGGCGTCAGGGCTGAGCACCTGGGATATGTTTCAGTCTTTTCTGAATTCCATTGCTGAATTCAGGAGTCCACATCAAGCAAATTAATGGTTGCTGGTTTGCTTACCAGGCTTGAAAGAGCTGAGAGCCTGCAGTGTCACACTGGATTATGTGGAGCTCATTAGCATTTCATTAGTCCTCTCCTTCTCCTCATTAAAATCTCAACCCTGTGTAATTTCTCTGCCTCTCTCCACAGCTAAGGAAGAAGCTCAGATGCAGACAGAATGGAGTCAAGTAGTTTTTCTTTCCCCTCCCTCTTTCTGAGGTACTCTTGCTGAGCCCTGTCAGGCTGCTGTACTTAACAACACCCAGTGTTCTGATCAGCCTCATGCCTGTGAGCCACAGCCAGCCCAGGGAAAGTTCCTGCGGCCGCAGGCTCGGGGCTCAGCCCGGCAGGAGCTGGGTACAGCTCCCTAGCAACAGGGACCCAGGGGACAAAAGCCTGCCTCAGAAATCATCCCTGCCCCTAGGAACCTGCCTGTCCCTTGGAGTCGTGGGGAGAAATTCCAGGCTAAACCCCACCAGCTCCCTCACAGGGCTGTGCTCCAGACCCCTCCCCAGCCTCCTTGCCCTTCTCTGGACGCCTTCAAGTCTCTCAATGTCCTTCTTGACCTGAGGAGCCCAGAACTGGACACAGGACTCCAGGGGTGGCCTAAGCAGTGCTGAGCACAGGGCACAAGGACTTCCCTGCTCCTGCTGGCCACACTCTTCCTGATGCAGGCCAGGATGCCCTTGGCCTTCTTGTCCCCCTGGGCACACTGCTGGCTCATGTTCAGCTGCTGTCCACCACTACCCCCAGGTCCCTCTCTGTTTGGGAGCTCTCAGCCACTCTGACCCCAGCCTGTAGCACTGCCTGGGGTTGTTGTGGCCAATGTGCACAACCCAGAACTTAGCCTTGCTCAATCTCCTGCCCTTGGCCTCTGCCCATCTGCCCAGCCTGGCAAGGTCCCTCTGCAGAGCCTCTCTACCCTCCAGCAGATCAACTCCTGCCCCCAGCTTGCTGTCATCTGCAAACGTACTGCTGATGGACTCAATGCCCTCATCCAGATCATCAATGAAGATATTGAACAGGCTGGGGCCCAGCACTCATCCCTGGGGGACACCACTGGTGCCTGGCTGCCAGCTGGATGTGGCACCATTCACTCTGAGGGCCACATCCTTGTTACCTGGACACACATTGCAACTATCCAGGGAGCTCAAGTAGCATGAAATTGTGCCAGGAGAGGGTTAGGTTGGGTCATCTGAAGTAGATGGTTTTGAAGTCTTCCTTGCTTGGAAATGAGGCCCTGCAAGGCTCTACAAGTTCATTATTCTCACTGTCAGGAGAGGGAGGGTGGCCAGAAGAGCTTCTTTATAAACCCCATACTGCTGCTCACTGTCTGCCAACAGAATACTCTTACAGTATCTGAAAGGAGGTTGCAGTGAGGCTGATGTTGATCTCTTCCTCCTAATTTCAGGTGATAGAACAAGAGGGAATGGCCTGAAGTTGTGCCAGGGGAGGGTTAGGTTGGAAAGAAGGAAAAATTTCTCCTCTCCTCTCCTCTCCCTCTCCCTCTCCTCTCCTCCTCTCCCTCTCCTCTCCCTCTCCTCTCCTCTCCCTCTCCCCTCCTCTCCTCCCTCTCCTCTCCCTCCTCCTCTCCCCTCTCTCCTCCCTCCTCTCCCTCCTCTCCTCCTCCCCTCCCTCCTCTCCTCTCCTCTCCCTCTCCTCTCCTCTCCCTCCCTCCTCCTCCTCCTCTCCTCTCCCTCTCCCCTCCTCCCTCCTCCCTCCCCTCTCCTCTCCTCCTCTCCCTCCCTCTCCTCTCCTCCCCTCTCCTCTCCCTCCCTCCTCTCCCTCTCCTCTCCTCCTCCTCCCTCCCTCTCCTCTCCCTCCCTCCCTCCCTCCTCCTCTCCTCTCCCCTCCTCCCTCTCTCCCTCCTCTCTTTCTCCTCTGGTTTCTTTCAAGAGTGGTCAGGGATTGGCAGAGGCTGCCCAGGGAGGTGGTGGAGTCCCCATCCCTGGAGGTGTTCAAGAAACCTGTGGCCAGGTTTTGGGGCCAGGGTTTGCTGGCCATGGTGGGGTTTAGTGGCTGGACTGGATGATCCTAGAGGCCTTTCTCAACCCAAGCAATTCTATGTGAACTGTCTGGAAACAGAAGCTGTTTAGAACTTGTGAGGAGAGATTTTTGTTGCCCAAAATTCCTGCTCTTTAACAGGGCTCTAAAGTGCTTCTGCAACAGCAGTAACAGGGAAGAAAAAAGGGAAAGACAAACTGAAGCTCTCCTGGATGGTTCTGATTGCAAATCAGCACCACAAAAGAAGTTATTTACATGACTCAGGAGGGAGTCATCACTGTGTAAATGTTTAATAGACAGGAAACTGCAAGAGAGTAATGTCTTAATCCCAGGCAAACATCTCTCTGCACTTGTGTTTGTCTGCTCCAAAGGATCTGAGGGAGATGTGAAGCACAGAAAGAATCAAAAGGGTTCAAGCTGTCATCATTCCTGTGAGTTCCTGCTGCTTGTTCCACAGCTCTGTAGAAGGTGGTCATCCTCCCCCAAGGGAGTAATGTTCTAATTCATAGCCTGCCACTGATTAGATATTTCTGTATAAATTAAAGGCCTTTCACTTAAAAACAGAGATGAAAATGCCCACAGGAGAGCACCTGACAAAGGAGCAGGGACAGCCATAAACACTACAAAAATACTCTTGCTGGTTGGGCTAATTGGAGGCTAGTGGGGTTTAAAACAGAAAACATTCTTCCTGACTTCCAATCTGAAATGGGGAGATTGAGATTGGCTGTGAGGAAGAAGTTATTCCCCAGGAGGGTGGTGAGAGCCTGGCACAGGCTGCCCAGGGAGGTGGTGGCAGCCTCCTGCCTGGAGGTGTTTGCAGCCAGGCTGGAGGTGGCTGTGAGCAACCTGCTGTGGTGTGAGGAGTCCCTGCCCATGGCAGGGGGTTGGGACTGGCTGAGCCTTGAGGTCCCTTCTATGATTCTATGATTCCATGGCTGCTTTTGGTGAGGTTTTTCCTGCCACAGGGACAGTTGTGTGTCCCTGGGTCCAGCTGTTGCTGCTGCTGAGCCACACTGTGCTACCTGAGGATTCTATGATTCTATGGATGTGTACATATAGACATGGAATCAGGGAACTGTCAGGGCTGGAAGGGAGCTCAATGAGCATCCAGTCCCAACCCCTGCCATGGGCAGGGACACCTCACACCACAGCAGCTTGCTCACAGCCACATCCAGCCTGGCTGCAAACACCTCCAGCCAGGAGGCTTCCACCACCTCCCCTGGGCAACCTGGGCCAGGCTCTTACTACCCTCCTGGGGAACAACTTCTTCCTCACAGCCAATCTCAATCTCCCCATTTCTAGTTCTGCTCCATCCCCCCCAGTCCTATCCCTCCCTGACACCCTCAAAAGTCCCTCCCCAGCTTTCTTGCAGGCCCCACACCTGGAGGTGTTTCAGAAACCTGTGGCCATGGCACCTGGGGCCATGCTTTAGTGGCCATGGTGGTGTTGGGTTGCTGGTTGGGTGGATGACCTCACAGGGCTTTTCCAACCCAACCAATTCAGTGATTCTCTGAAATGCAGCAATGCAGACACTGGTAAACTGATGTCCTCTGGAGCCAGCCATGCTGCCATTGGTTTTGTTAAAAGCAGTTTGACAACCTGCTGCCAGCTGATGCTTCCTGCCAGAGCACTCACAACACTAGCAACCATCATGGCTCTGTTGGATGTGACACTCAAATCCCTTCTCACAGGGGAGGGTTCTCCCTTACATGAGGTTCTCTCATCTGCTCCCATCAAGCCAATTCACTGCCTAGTCCCAAACCCACTCAAGTAGTGGAAAAGAATTCTTTTCACTTCAGTGGGATTTAAAGCAAGCCCTGAGCAAGTAATCCTCTGCAAATTGCTCAGCAGCTGAACCAAAACATTTGTTTAGCATTGAGCTGAATGAAGCTTTTCATTACAAAGCCCCATTAAGGTGCAAATAAGAAGTACCTATTGTTGGCTTCCTCTGATATGCATGCACAGTCAAGATATGGAAAGGAACACAGGATCACAGCTCACAGGATGTCAGGGGCTGGAAGGGACCAATGGAGATGATTATGTCCAACCCCCCTGCCAGAGCAGGAGCAGAGAATCCAGCTCAGGTCACACAGGAACACATCCAGACAGGGCTGGGAAGGCTCCAGAGGAGGAGACTCCACAACCTCTCTGGGCAGCCTGCTCCAGGCCTCTGGGACCCTCACAGGGAAGAAGTTCCTCCTCCTGTTGAGGTGGAGCCTCCTGTGCTGCAGCTTACATCCATTGCTCCTTGTCCTGTCCCAGGGTGCAACCGAGCACAGCCTGTCCCTGTCCCCTCCCTCCTGACCCCTACCCCTCAGCTATTGATAGACATTGATCAGATCCCTCTCAGCCTTCTCCTCTCCAGACTAACCACCCCCAGGGCTCTCAGGCAGTGCTGCAGTCCCTTCAGCATCCTTGGAACCTCCCTTGGACTCTCTCCAGCAGATCCCTGTCCCCCCTGAGCTGGGGAGCCCAGAGCTGGATGCAATACTCCAGGTGAGGTCTCAGCAGAGCAGAGCAGAGGGGCAGGAGAACCTCCCTGGCTCTGCTGGACACACTCCTCTGAATGCTCTCTTCTGGCTGAGAACTAAGCTGCTTTGATTTAAACCAAAAATGTGTAAGCCTTGCCAAAAAAACCCAACAAACCTCACTGGCATAGATCTTCCAAGGTGCTGTAATTTTCATGCCAGTCTTCAACAATCTGCTTTGGTGCTTTGACTGAAGAACTTCCATGCTAGGGGAAAACAAAAAGAAGAGAGAAAGAAATCTGCTGCTTGGACTTCTTCCCTTTAGTTTGGTAAGGTTTATAAATCCCTTTGCCTGTCAGCAGTGGCTCAGGTGCTAACACAGGGAGATCCCCAGGGATTTTCAGCAGTGCAAAAAGACATGACAGACCTGGAGCAGTGCCCTGTCAGGAAAGGCTGAGAGCCCTGGGGCCTTTGGGTCTGGAAAGGAGGAGGCTGAGAGGGGATTGAATAAATGTCTATCAATATCTGAGTGCTGGGGGTCAGGAGGGAGGGGACAAGGACAGGCTCTGATCACTTGCTCCCTGGGGTAGGACAAGGGCAGCAAGTTCTGCATGGGACAGCAGAACTGCATGGGGGCCAAGAAGGCCAATGAGATCCTGGGGTGCATTGAGAGTGTGTCCAGCAGGTCAATGTCTATCAGTATCTGAGGGCTGGGGATCAGGAAGGAAGGGACAGGGACAGGCTCTGACAGCTCCTGGGGATTGCTTCCCATCTAATGGCAGCAGTGTGACAGTGATGGAGCCTTAATTAAGATGCAGTGTGCATTCCACTCAGAGAATTTCTAGTCAGGTGTTGTGCCCACCATAACTGATGCTTCAGCAGGGCTGAGCCCTGAGCTACAGCCTGCACTGAGCTACAGCCTGCACTGCCAAACACAGTTTTAAACCTGCCCAGCAGAAGCTCACTAAACAAAGGATGGTTGTTGCCACAGCCAGCTGGCAGCCAGGCACCAGTGGTGGGGCCCAGGGATGAGTGCTGGGCCCCAGCCTGTTCAATATCTTTATTGATGATCTGGAGGAGGGCATTGAGTCCATCAGCAGTAAATTTGCAGATGACAGCAAGCTAGGAGCAGGAGTTGATGTGCTGGAGGGTAGAGAGGCTCTGCAGAGGGACCTTGCCAGGCTGGGCAGATGGGCAGAGGCCAAGGGCAGGAGATTGAACACATCCAAGTGCCAGGGGCTGCACATTGGCCACAGCAACCCCAGGCAGAGCTACAGGCTGGGGGCAGAGTGGCTGAGAGCTCCCAAACAGAGAGGGACCTGGGGGTGCTTGGGAAGAGCAGCTGAACATGAGCCAGCAGTGTACCCAGGGGGACAAGAAGGCCAAGGGCATCCTGGCCTGCATCAGGAAGAGTGTGGCCAGCAGGAGCAGGGAAGTTCTTGTGCCCTGTGCTCAGCACTGCTTAGGCCACCCCTTGAATCCTGTGTCCAGTTCTGGCTCCTCAGGTCAAGAAGGACATTGAGAGACTTGAAGGTGTCCAGAGAAGGGCAAGGAGGCTGGGGAGGGGTCTGGAGCACAGCCCTGTGAGGAGAGGCTGAGGGAGCTGGGGTTGCTTAGCCTGGAGAAGAGGAGGCTCAGGGGAGACCTCATTGCTCTCTCCAACTCCCTGCAGGGAGGTTGTAGCCAGGTGGGGGTTGGTCTCTTCTCCCAGGCAGCCAGCAGCAGAACAAGAGGCCACAGTCTCAGGCTGTGCCAGGGTAGGTTTAGGCTGGAGATGAGGAAGAACTTCTTCATAGAGAGATTGCCCATTGGGGTGTGCTGCCCAGGGAGGTGGTGGAGTCCCCATCCCTGGAGGTGTTTAAGAGGAGACTTGACAGGGTGCTTGGTGCCATGGGTTAGCTGATTAGATGGTTTTGGGTGATAGGTTGGATACAATTATCTTGAAGGTCTTTTCCAACCTGGTCTATTCTATTCTATTCTATTCTATTCTATTCTATTCTATTCTATTCTATTCTATTCTATTCCATTCCATTCCATTCCATTCCATTCCATTCCATTCCATGCTATGCTATTCTGTTCATCTCAGAGGAGATTTAGGTTGGACATCAGGAGGAAGTGCCTGGCAGTGACAGTAGTGAAACACTGAAACAGATGTGGAGAAACCTCCAATGTCTCTGGAGACATTGAAAGCCAAACTTGATGTGGCCCTGAGCTCTAGCTGGAGGTGCCCCTGCTGACTGCAGGGAGGATGACCTTCCAGGGTCCTTCCCAACCCAATGCCTGCTGTAATTCTGTGATTTTCAGATTCTACCTAAACAATTTCCTCCTGAGGAGATTTAGCACAACAGCAGCTTTCAGAGCAGCCACCAGCCAGAGGCTTCTCTTGCCATGGTAAACTGAGGCACCTGTGGGTGCCTCTGTTAAGAGCAGGATTTCACTGACTGTGAAGGAGTTTTGTAGTGCAGAGTCATGAATGTTGCCTGAAAAGGGAACAAAAGGTGCATGTGAGAGTCAAGAATTTGGAGCCCTCACCCAAATGTAGGATGGAGGTGTGGTTGCAAAGCTGGGAATCAGAGAGGGGCCTGGGGGTGTTGGTTACCAGCCAAGTGAACGTGAGCCAGCAGTGCCCAGGGGGCCAGGAAAGCCAAAGGCCTCCTGGCTTGGGTCAGAAGCAGGGTGGGCAGCAGGGCCAGGAGGTGACCATCCCCCTGTGCTCAGCACTGGGGAGGCCACCCCTGGAGTGCTGTGCTCAGCTCTGGGCCCTCCCTGCAGGAAGGACACTGAGGGGCTGGAGCCTGTCCAGAGCAGGGCAGCCAGGCTGGAGAAGGGCCTGGAGCCCCTGGGCTAGAGGAGGGCTGAGGGAGCTGGGGGGGTTCAGGCTGGAGAAGAGGAGGCTGAGGGAGACCTCCTTGCTCTCTGCAGCTCCCTGCAGGGAGGTTGGGGTGAGGAGGGGACAGCCTCTGCTCCTTGGTGGCAAGGGACAGGAGCAGAGGCAATGGCTCCAAGCTGCCCCAGGGGAGGCTGAGGCTGGATGTGAGGAACTATTTCTGCCCTGGAAAGGCTCTCAGCCATTGGCAGAGGCTGCCCAGGGCAGTGCTGGAGTCCCCATCCCTGGGGGTGTTCCAGCAGCATGGAGCTGGTGCTTAGGGACCTGGTTTGGTGCTGAGCCTGCAGTGCTGGGGGGAGGGCTGGGCTGGGTGAGGTCTCTGCCAACCAGCTGTTTGCTGGGATTCTGTGATCCTGTTTTCTCCTCTGTCTTCCTCTGAACAAGCTCAGCCATACCTAAGTTATTTGGACAATTGATCACCTAACAACACTTTAGCTAACCATTACTCCTGGAGAGTTTATCATCACACTCAGCAAGCTGCAGAGCTTCCTCCTCCTAAAATGCAATTGAAGCAACTCCAACTCCCCTACTGTGCCACAGCAAGTTGTCTAATAATGGATCCCAGGCAGCCAGCTCCCTGAAGAGCTCTCAGGGCAGTGGGAATTGCACTTGGAGAGATCACGTAGAGAATTCTTCTTTTCTTGAGGTATTTTGCAATAGTCTAAAATAATCCTCAGGGAAGTTTCAGGTTGGGTTCTTTTCCCTTCCTTCCCTCAGACATTAGTTCAGGGATCTGAAATCTCACAGGCTTCAGTTCCTTGAGTCATTCTGCAGCTTAGGTGGGCAAAAGGCTGGGAAGTAAAGCAAAGGAAAACTCTGCTGGCAGCTAATGTGCCACAAAAATGACTTCAAATATAATCTGAGGCTGAGTTTTCTGAAAGACAAAAAAAGATAAAGATAGAGAGAATTAATGAAAGAGGCAAAGAAAAAGAAACCTATATCAAAAGGAAAGAAAGGAGACAGAAGCACAGAACTTCAGGGGCTGGAAGGGACCTCCAAAGCTCATCCAGTCCAGCCCCCTGCCAGGGCAGGGTCACCCAGGGCAGGGCACACAGGGACACAGCCAGGTGGGGTTTGAATATCTCCAGAGAGGAGACTCCACAACCCCCCTGGGCAGCCTGCTCCAGGCCTCTGGCACCCTCACAGTGACTAAGTTTTCCCTCCTGTTCCCCTGGCACTTCCTCTGCCTCAGCTTCCAGCACTGCCCCTGGTGCTGGCATTGGGCATCCCCCAGCAGAGCCTGGCTCCAGCCTCTGGGCACTCACCCTGCACAGCTTCAGCAACAGCAATGAGGTCACCCTCAGGCTCCTCCTCTCCAAGGTTCAGAGCCCTCAGGTCCCTCAGGCTCTCCTGGTTCAGAAGATGTTCCACTGCCTTCATCATCCTCATGGCTCTGTGCTGGACTCTCTCAAGCAGCTCTCTGTCTTTCTTGACCTGAGGGTCCCAGAACTGGACACAATATTGTAGATGTGGCCTCAGCAGGGCAGAGTAGAGAGGCAGGACAACCTCTCTCAACCTACTGACCACAGCCCTTCTAATCCACCCCAGGATGCCCTTGGCCTTGGCCACCAGAGCACACTGCTGGCTCATGGTCACCTCCCACCCACCAGGACCCCCAGGTCCCCTTCACCTTCACTGCTCTCCAGCAGCTCAGTCCCCAACCTGTCCTGGTGCACGGAGTTGCTCCCTCCCAGGTGCAAGACTCTGCCCCGGCCCTTGTTGAACTTCATCAAGTTTCTCCCTGCCCAGCTCTCAGCCTGTCCAGGTCTGGCTGGATGGCAGCACAAAGCCTTCTGCTGTGTCACCACTCCACCCAGCTTGGTGTCATCAGCAGCCCTGCTGACAGTGCTCTCTGTGCCCTCATCCAGGTCATGGAGATGGAAGGGTCCAAGAATGGGACACAGAGAAAAGAAAGAGAAAGAACAACATGGGAGGGAGAAAACAAAGAAGGAAAAGCAGGCTTTTCAGGAGAGAATGAGCATGGTGTCCACAATGAAGCAGCAGCAAGGGAAGGTGACAGGATCAGGAAGTCATCTCCTGGTGATTTAAAGAAAGTGTCTCCTACCACTTGTGGAACACAAAATCCTCCGGAAAACAGCTGGGGAATCAAGGATTAAAACCACCACCACCAACAACAAACCCAACCCAACAAAACCACTGCAGAGATAGGACCTACATGTTTTAATCTATACAAAGCTACTTTTACTCTTGCTGAGGAGTGCAGTGGAGTTGAGGCAAACAGACCTAAAGGCTTCTCAGGGAAGGTGGTGCAGAACCTCTGCCCCTCTCACCTCCCAGTAGTTTGTTCCCCCTAAAAGCCCAGAGCTCTGCTCCTGCTTATTCTTCAGGTGTTTCCCATGAGCTTCACCATGAGGAGATCCCAGAAACAACATCTGAAAACACAGGGCATGAACAGCAGCTTAGAGGATGAGTTAGGCCACCAGCATCTGGCCTGGAGCAGCAATGGTGTGGGCAGCAGGAGCAGGGCAGGGATGGTGCCCCTGGGCTGGGCACTGGGAGGCCACACCTTGAGGGATGGGTTCAGTTATGGGCTTCTCATATGGGCTTCTCACTGTCCAATGTCCTCACAATGTCCTCATTCCTCACAACGTCCAAGAAGGACATTGAGGGCTGGAGAAGATCCAGAGAAGGGCAACAAAGCTGGGGAAGGGTCTGGAGAAGAGGGCTGGGGAGGAGCAGCT
Organism: Melanerpes aurifrons; assembly: GCA_011125475.1. NCBI lineage: Eukaryota > Metazoa > Chordata > Aves > Piciformes > Picidae > Melanerpes > Melanerpes aurifrons. Next base: position 46,310 of record WWNC01000232.1, read on the forward strand.
GAGGGAGCTGGGGGTGTTGAGTGTGGAGAAGAGGAGGCTGAGGGAGACCTCCTTGCTCTCTGCAGCTCCCTGAGAGGAGGTGCAGTGAGGTGGGGCTGGCCTCTTCTCCCTAGTCTCAGGTGATAGGAGGAGAGGAAATGGCCTGAGATTGTGCCAGGGCAGGCTTAGGTTGGGGTCTGGAAAAACTTTGCTGCAAGAGTAGTCAGGAATTGACACAGGCTGCCCAGGGAGGTGGTAGAGTCCCCATCCCTGGAGGTGTTCAAGAAACCTGTGCCCATGGCACTGGGAGCCATGGCTTAGTGGCCATGGTGGGGTTGGGATGCTGTTTGGAGTGGATGATGCTAGCCAAGGGCTTTCCCAACCAAAACAATTCTCTGATTCCCTGATCCCATGATACTACTACTACATGAGAGTAGAATCCCATTGCCAATGAGGCATTCCATGGATCCTTGCAAGCATTCCAAGTGGTTTCCACCTCCTGGTCGTGTCAGGCTGATGATTGGACTTGCAGGGGAAACCCTCAGGAGTCCTTCAGGGCTCAGTGGGAGACACTCAGCCGCAGGCTCAGATTGTGAGCTCCAGCTGCTCGCCGCAGCCCTGGATCACATTCTTCCCCACCTTATTCCTCTGCTCAGATACAAACTCCTCCAACCTGCAGTAAAATGCTTGATTTCAACAGTGATTGAAACTAATGAAAACATTGTTGGGGTAAAACCTAAACGGAAAGGCCTAGCACCAAATTGCATTGGCCATCTGATCTAACTTCTGGAGGCAGTCAAAATGAGTATTTGAATTCTTCCCTACCTTGTTCCTCTGCTGAGATACAAGGTGCTCCAACCTGCTGTAAAATGCTTGATTTCGACAGTGATTGAAATTAATGAAAACATTCTTGGGGTAAAACCTAAAGGGAAAGGCCTAGCACCAAATCGCATTGGCCATCTGATCTAACTTCTGGAGGCAGTCAAAATGAGTGTTTGAATTCTTCCCTACCTTATTCCTGTGCTCAGTTACAAACTGCTCCAACCTGCTGTAAAATGCTTGATTTCAAGAGTGAGCGAAACTAAGGAAAACATTGTTGGGGTAAAACCTAAAGGGAAAGGCCTAGCACCAAATTGCATTGGCCATCTGATCTAACTTCTGGAGGCAGTCAAAATGAGTATTTGAATTCTTCCCTACCTTATTCCTGTGCTCAGATAAAAGGTGCTCCAACCTGCTATAAAATTCTTGATTTCAACAGCGATTGAAACTAATGAAAACATTGTTGGGGTAAAACCTAAAGGGAAAGGCCTAGCACCAAATTGCATTGGCCATCTGATCTAACTTCTGGAGGCAGTCACAATGAGTGTTTGAATTCTTCCCTACCTTATTCCTGTGCTGAGATACAGGGTGCTCCAACTTGCTGTGAAATGCTTGCTTTCGAGAGTGAGCTAAACTAATGAAAACATTGTTGGGGTAAAACCTAAAGGGAAAGGCCTAGCACCAAATTGCATTGGCCATCTGATCTAACTTCTGGAGGCAGTCAAAATGAGTATTTGAATTCTTCCCTATCTTATTCCTGTGCTCGGATACAGGGTGCTCCAACCTGCTGTAAAATGCTTGATTTCGAGAGTGAGCGAAACTAATGAAAACATTGTTGGGGTAAAACCTAAAGGGAAAGGCCTACCACCAAATTGCATTGGCCACCTGATCTAACTTCTGGAGGCAGTCAAAATGAGTATTTGAATTCTTCCCTACCTTATTCCTCTGCTGAGATACAAGGTGCTCCAACGTGCTGTAAAATCCATGCTTACGACAGTGATTGAAACTAATGAACACATTGTTGGGGTAAAACCTAAAGGGAAAGGCCTAGCACCAAATTTCATTAGCCATTTGATCAAACTTCTGGAGGCAGTCAAAATGATCCTTAGAATTCTTCCCTACCTTATTCCTGTGCTGAGATACAGTGTGCTCCACCCTGCTGTAAAATGCTTGATTTTGAGATTGATCGAAACTAATGAACACATTGTTGGGGTAAAACCTAAAGGGAAAGGCCTAGCACCAAATTGCATTGGCCATCTGATCTAACTTCTGGAGGTAGTCAAAATGAGTATTTGAATTCTTCCCTACCTTATTCCTCTGCTCAGATACAAGGTGCTCCAACCTGCTCTAAAAGGCATGCTTTCGATAGTGATTGAAACTAAGGAAAACATTGTTGGGGTAAAACCTAAAGGGAAAGGCCTAGCACCAAATAGCATTGTCCATCTGATCTAACTTCTGGAGGCAGTCAAAACGAGTATTTGAATTCTTCCCTACCTTGTTCCTCTGCTCAGATACAATGTGCTCCAACCTGCTGTAAAATGCTTGATTTCGAGAGTGAGCGAAACTAATGAACACATTGTTGGGGTAAAACCTAAAGGGAAAAGCCTAGCACCAAATCGCATTGGCCATCTGATCTAACTTCTGGAGGCAGTCAAAATGAGTATTTGAATTCTTCCCTACCTTATTCCTCTGCTCAGATACAAGGTGCTCCAACCTGCTGTGAAATGCTTGCTTTCGACAGTGAGCGAAACTGATGAAAACATTGTTGGGGTAAAACCTAAAGGGAAAGGCCTAGCACCAAATCGCATTGGCCATCTGATCTAACTTCTGGAGGCAGTCAAAATGAGTATTTGAATTCTTCCCTACCTTATTCCTCTGCTGAGATACAAGGTGCTCCAACCTGCTGTAAAATCCATGCTTACGACAGTGATTGAAACTAATGAACACATTGTTGGGGTAAAACCTAAAGGGAAAGGCCTAGCACCAAATTTCATTAGCCATTTGATCAAACTTCTGGAGGCAGTCAAAATGATCCTTAGAATTCTTCCCTACCTTATTCCTGTGCTGAGATACAGTGTGCTCCACCCTGCTGTAAAATGCTTGATTTTGAGATTGATCGAAACTAATGAACACATTGTTGGGGTAAAACCTAAAGGGAAAGGCCTAGCACCAAATTGCATTGGCCATCTGATCTAACTTCTGGAGACAGTCAAAATGAGTATTTGAATTCTTCCCTACCTTATTCCTGTGCTGAGATGCAGTGTTCTCCAACCTGCAGTAAAATGATTGATTTCGAGATTGAGCGAAACTAATGAAAACATTGTTGGGGTAAAACCTAAAGGGAAAGGCCTAGCACCAAATCGCATTGGCCATCTGATCTAACTTCTGGAGGCAGTCAAAATGAGTATTTGAATTCTTCCCTACCTTATTCCTGTGCTGAGATACAGGGTGCTCCAACCTGCAGTAAAATGCTTGATTTCGAGAGTGAGCGAAACTAATGAAAACATTGTTGGGGTAAAACCTAAAGGGAAAGGCCTAGCACCAAATTGCATTGGCCATCTGATCTAACTTCTGGAGACAGTCAAAATGAGTATTTGAATTCTTCCCTACCTTATTCCTGTGCTGAGATGCAGTGTTCTCCAACCTGCAGTAAAATGATTGATTTCGAGAGTGAGCGAAACTAATGAAAACATTGTTGGGGTAAAACCTAAAGGGAAAGGCCTAGCACCAAATTGCATTGGCCATCTGATCTAACTTCTGGAGGCAGTCAAAATGAGTATTTGAATTCTTCCCTACCTTATTCCTCTGCTGAGATACAATGTACTCCAACCTGCTGTGAAATGCTTGATTTCGAGAGTGATTGAAATTAATGAAAACATTGTTGGGTTAAAACCTAAAGGGAAAGGCCTAGCACCAAATTGCATTGGCCTTCTGATCTAACTTCTGGAGGCAGTCAAAATGAGTATTTGAATTCTTCCCTACCTTATTCCTCTGCTGAGATACAAGGTGCTCCAACCTGCTCTAAAATCCATGCTTACGACAGTGATTGAAACTAATGAACACATTGTTGGGGTAAAACCTAAAGGAAAGGCCTAGCACCAAATCGCATTGGCCATCTGATCTAACTTCTGGAGGCAGTCAAAATGAGTGTTTGAATTCTTCCCTACCTTATTCCTCTGCTCAGTTACAAACTGCTCCAACCTGCTGTAAAATACTTGATTTCGAGAGTGAGCGAAACTAAGGAAAACATTGTTGGGGTAAAACCTAAAGGGAAAGGCCTAGCACCTAATTGCATTGTCCATCTGATCTAACTTCCGGAGGCAGTCAAAATGAGTATTTGAATTCTTCCCTACCTTGTTCCTGTGCTCAGATACAAACTACTCCAACCTGCTGTAAAATGCATGCTTTCGATAGTGATTGAAACTAAGGAAAACATTGTTGGGGTAAAAACTAAAGGGAAAGGCCTAGCACCTAATTGCATTGGCCATTTGATCAAACTTCTGGAGGCAGTCAAAATGAGTATTTGAATTCTTCCCTACCTTATTCCTGTGCTGAGATACAGTGTGCTCACCCTGCAGTAAAATGCTTGATTTTGAGATTGATCGAAACTAATGAAAACATTGTTGGGGTAAAACCTAAAGGGAAAGGCCTAGCACCAAATTGCATTGGCCATCTGATCTAACTTCTGGAGGTAGTCAAAATGAGTATTTGAATTCTTCCCTACCTTATTCCTGTGCTGAGATACAGGGTGCTCCAACCCTGCAGTAAAATGCTTGATTTCGAGAGTGAGCGAAACTAATGAAAACATTGTTGGGGTAAAACCTAAAGGGAAAGACCTAGCACCAAATTGCATTGGCCATCTGATCTAACTTCTGGAGGCAGTCAAAATGAGTATTTGAATTCTTCCCTACCTTATTCCTGTCCTGAGATACAGGGTGCTCCAACCCTGCTGTAAAATGCTTCATTTCTACTGTGATCGAAACTAATGAAAACTTTGTACGGGTAAAACCTAAAGGGAAAGACCTAGCACCAAATTGCATTGGCCATCTGATCTAACTTCTGGAGACAGTCAAAATGAGTATTTGAATTCTTCCCTACCTTATTCCTCTGCTCAGATACAAGGTGCTCCAACCTGCTCTAAAAGGCATGCTTTCGATAGTGATTGAAACTAAGGAAAACATTGTTGGGGTAAAACCTAAAGGGAAAGGCCTAGCACCAAATTGCATTGTCCATCTGATCTAACTTCTGGAGGCAGTCAAAACGAGTATTTGAATTCTTCCCTACCTTGTTCCTCTGCTCAGATACAAGGTGCTCCAACCTGCTGTAAAATGCTTGATTTCGAGAGTGAGCGAAACTAATGAACACATTGTTGGGGTAAAACCTAAAGGGAAAAGCCTAGCACCAAATCGCATTGGCCATCTGATCTAACTTCTGGAGGCAGTCAAAATGAGTATTTGAATTCTTCCCTACCTTATTCCTCTGCTCAGATACAAGGTGCTCCAACCTGCTGTGAAATGCTTGCTTTCGACAGTGAGCGAAACTAAGTAAAACATTGTTGGGGTAAAACCTAAAGGGAAAGGCCTAGCACCAAATCGCATTGGCCATCTGATCTAACTTCTGGAGGCAGTCAAAATGAGTATTTGAATTCTTCCCTACCTTATTCCTCTGCTCAGATAAAGGGTGCTCCAAAATGCAGTAAAATGGTTGATTTCGAGAGTGAGCGAAACTGATGAAAACATTGTTGGGGTAAAACCTAAAGGGAAAGACCTAGCACCAAATTGCATTGGCCATCTGATCTAACTTCTGGAGACAGTCAAAATGAGTATTTGAATTCTTCCCTACCTTATTCCTGTGCTGAGATGCAGTGTTCTCCAACCTGCAGTAAAATGATTGATTTCGAGATTGAGCGAAACTAATGAAAACATTGTTGGGGTAAAACCTAAAGGGAAAGGCCTAGCACCAAATTGCATTGGCCATCTGATCTAACTTCTGGAGGCAGTCAAAATGAGTATTTGAATTCTTCCCTACCTTATTCCTCTGCTGAGATACAAGGTACTCCAACCTGCTGTGAAATGCTTGATTTCGAGAGTGATTGAAATTAATGAAAACATTGTTGGGTTAAAACCTAAAGGGAAAGGCCTAGCACCAAATTGCATTGGCCTTCTGATCTAACTTCTGGAGGCAGTCAAAATGAGTATTTGAATTCTTCCCTACCTTATTCCTGTGCTGAGATACAAGGTGCTCCAACCTGCTGTAAAATGCAGCTCCAACCTGCTGTAAAATGCAGATTTCGAGAGTGATCGAAACTAATGAAAACATTGTTGGGGTAAAACCTAAAGGGAAATGCCTAGCACCAAATTGCATTGGCCATCTGATCTAACTTCTGCAGGCAGTCACAATGAGTGTTTGAATTCTTCCCTACCTTATTCCTGTGCTGAGATAGAATGTGCTCCAACCTGCTGTAAAATGCTTGATTTTGAGAGTGATAGAAACTAATGAAAACATTGTTGGGGTAAAACCTAAAGGGAAAGGCCTAGCACCAAATTGCATTGGCCATCTGATCTAACTTCTGGAGGCAGTCAAAATGAGTATTTGAATTCTTCCCTACCTTATTCCTGTGCTGAGATACAGTGTGCTACACCCTGCAGTAAAATGCTTGATTTCGAGAGTGATTGAAACTAAGGAAAACATTGTTGGGGTAAAACCTAAAGGGAAAGGCCTAGCACCAAATTTCATTAGCCATTTGATCTAACTTCTGGAGGCAGTCAAAATGAGTATTTGAATTCTTCCCTACCTTATTCCTGTGCTGAGATACAGGGTGCTCCAACCCTACAGTAAAATGCTTGATTTCGAGAGTGTGTGAAACTAATGAAAACATTGTTGGGGTAAAACCTAAAGGGAAAGGCCTAGCACCAAATTTCATTAGCCATTTGATCTAACTTCTGGAGGCAGTCAAAATGAGTATTTGAATTCTTCCCTACCTTGTTCCTGTGCTCAGATACAAACTACTCCAACCTGCTGTAAAATGCATGCTTTCGATAGTGATTGAAACTAAGGAAAACATTGTTGGGGTAAAAACTAAAGGGAAAGGCCTAGCACCAAATTGCATTGGCCATCTGATCTAACTTCTGGAGACAGTCAAAATGATCCTTAGAATTCTTCCCTACCTTATTCCTGTGCTGAGATACAGGGTGCTCCAACCTGCTGTGAAATGCTTGCTTTCGAGAGTGAGCTAAACTAATGAAAACATTGTTGGGGTAAAACCTAAAGGGAAAGGCCTAGCACCAAATTGCATTGGCCATCTGATCTAACTTCTGGAGGCAGTCAAAATGAGTATTTGAACTCTCCCCTACCTTATTCCTCTGCTGAGATACAAGGTGCTCCAACCTGCTGTAAAATGCAGATTTCAGCAGTGATCGAAACTAATGAAAACATTGTTGGGGTAAAACCTAAAGGGAAATGCCTAGCACCAAATTGCATTGGCCATCTGATGTAACTTCTGCAGGCAGTCACAATGAGTGTTTGAATTCTTCCCTACCTTATTCCTGTGCTGAGATAGACTGAGCTCCAACCTGCTGTAAAATGCTTGATTTTGAGAGTGATAGAAACTAATGAAAACATTGTTGGGGTAAAACCTAAAGGGAAAGGCCTAGCACCAAATTGCATTGGCCATCTGATGTAACTTCTGGAGGCAGTCAAAATGAGTATTTGAATTCTTCCCTACCTTATTCCTGTGCTGAGATACAGGGTGCTCCAACCCTACAGTAAAATGCTTGATTTCGAGAGTGAGCGAAACTAATGAAAACATTGTTGGGGTAAAACCTAAAGGGAAAGGCCTAGCACGAAATTTCATTAGCCATTTGATCAAACTTCTGGAGGCAGTCAAAATGATCCTTAGAATTCTTCCCTACCTTATTCCTGTGCTGAGATACAGTGTGCTCACCCTGCAGTAAAATGCTTGATTTTGAGATTGATCGAAACTAATGAAAACATTGTTGGGGTAAAACCTAAAGGGAAAGGCCTAGCACCAAATTGCATTGGCCATCTGATCTAACTTCTGGAGGCAGTCAAAATGAGTATTTGAATTCTTCCCTACCTTATTCCTGTGCTGAGATACAGGGTGCTCCAACCCTGCTGTAAAATGCTTGATTTCTACAGTGATCGAAACTAATGAAAACTTTGTACGGGTAAAACCTAAAGGGAAAGACCTAGCACCAAATTGCATTGGCCATCTGATCTAACTTCTGGAGGCAGTCAAAATGAGTATTTGAAGTCTTCCCTACCTTATTCCTCTGCTCAGATACAAGGTGCTCCAACCTGCTGTGAAATGCTTGCTTTCGAGAGGGAACGAAACTAATGAAAACATTGTTGGGGTAAAACCTAAAGGGAAAGGCCTAGCACCAAATTGCATTGGCCATCTGATCTAACTTCTGGAGGCAGTCAAAATGATATTAGAATTCTTCCCTACCTTATTCCTGTGCTGAGATACAGGTGCTCAACCTGCTGTAAAATGCTTGATTTTGAGATTGATCGAAACTAATGAAAACATTGTTGGGGTAAAACCTAAAGGGAAAGGCCTAGCACCAAATTGCATTGGCCATCTGATCTAACTTCTGGAGGCAGTCAAAATGAGTATTTGAATTCTTCCCTACCTTATTCCTGTGCTGAGATACAGGGTGCTCCAACCCTGCTGTAAAATGCTTGATTTTGAGAGTGATCGAAACTAATGAAAACATTTTTGGGGTAAAACCTAAAGGGAAAGGCCTAGCACCAAATTGCATTGGCCATCTGATCTAACTTCTGGAGGCAGTCAAAATGAGTATTTGAATTCTTCCCTACCTTATTCCTCTGCTCAGATACAGGGTGCTCCAACCTGCTGTAAAATGCTTGATTTCGAGAGTGAGTGAAACTAATGAAAACATTGTTGGGGTAAAACCTAAAGGGAAAGGCCTAGCACCAAATTGCATTGGCCATCTGATCTAACTTCTGCAGGCAGTCAAAATGATATTTGAATTCTTCCCTACCTTCTTCCTGTGCTGAGATACAGGCTGCTCCTTCCCTACAGTAAAATGCTTGATTTCGAGAGTGATCAAAACTAATGAAAACATTGTTGGGGTAAAACCTAAAGGGAAAGACCTAGCACCACATTGCATTGGCCATCTGATCTAACTTCTGGAGGCAGTCAAAATGAGTATTTGAATTCTTCCCTACCTTACTCCTGTGCTGAGATACAGGCTGCTCCAACCCTACACTAAAATGCTTGATTTCTGCAGTGATCAAAACTAATGAAAATATTGTTGGGGTAAAACCTTAAGGGAAAGGCCTAGCACCAAATTGCATTGGCCATCTTATCTAACTTCTGGAGGCAGTCAAAATGAGTATTTGAATTCTTCCCTACCTTATTCCTCTGCCGAGATACAGGGTGCTCCAACCCTACACTAAAATGCTTGATTTCTGCAGTGATCGAAACTAATGGAAACATTGTTTGGGTAAAACCTAAAGGGAAATACCTAGCACCAAATTGCATTGGCCATCTGATCTAACTTCTGGAGGCAGTCAAAATGAGTATTTGAATTCTTCCCTACCTTATTCCTGTGCTGAGATACACTGAGCTCCAACCTGCTGTAAAATGCTTGATTTCGAGAGTAAGCGAAACTAATGAAAACATTGTTGGGGTAAAACCTAAAGGGAAAGGCCTAGCACCAAATTGCATTGGCCATCTGATCTAACTTCTGGAGGCAGTCAAAATGAGTATTTGAATTCTTCCCTACCTTATTCCTGTGCTGAGATACAGTGTGCTCCACCCTGGTGTAAAATGCTTGATTTTGAGAGCGAGCGAAACTAATGAAAACATTGTTGGGGTAAAACCTAAAGGGAAAGGCCTAGCACCTAATTGCATTGGCCATCTGATCTAACTTCTGGAGGCAGTCAAAATGAGTATTTGAATTCTTACCTACCTTATTCCTGTGCTGAGATACAGGGTGCTGCAACCCTGCAGTAAAATGCTTGATTTCGAGAGCGAGCGAAACTAATGAAAACATTGTTGGGGTAAAACCTAAAGGGAAAGGCCTAGCACAAAACTGCATTGTCCATCTGATCTAACTTCTGGAGGCAGTCAAAATGAGTATTTGAATTCTTCCCTACCTTATTCCTCTGCTGAGATACAGGGTGTTTCACCCTGCTGTAAAATGCTTGATTTCTACAGTGATCGAAACTTATGAAAACATTGTTGGGGTAAAACCTAAAGGCAAAGGCCTAGCACCAAATTGCATTGGCCATCTGATCTAACTTCTGGAGGCTGTCAAAATGATCCTTAGAATTCTTCCCTACCTTATTCCTGTGCTGAGATACAGGCTGCTCCTTCCCTACAGTAAAATGCTTGATTTCGAGAGTGAGCGAAATTAATGAAAACATTGTTGGGGTAAAACCTAAAGGGAAAGGCCTAGCACCAAATTGCATTGGCCACCTGATCTAACTTCTGGAGGCAGTCAAAATGAGTATTTGAATTCTTCCCTACCTTATTCCTGTGCTGAGATACAGGGTGCTCCAAACCTGCAGTAAAATGCTTGATTTTGATTTCGATTGTGAGCAAAACTAATGAAAACATTGTTGGGGTAAAACCTAAAGGAAAGGCCTAGCACCAAACTGCATTGGCCATCTGATCTAACTTCTGGAGGCAGTCAAAATGATCCTTAGAATTCCTACCTACCTTACTCCTTTGCTGGGATACAGTGTGATCCAACGTGCTGTAAAATGCTTGATTTTGAGAGTGATCAAAACTAATGAAAACATTGTTGGGGAAAACCTAAAGGCAAAGGCCTAGCACCAAATTGCATTGGCCATCTGATCTAACTTCTGGAGGCAGTCAAAATGATCCTTAGAATTTTTCCCTACCTTATTCCTGTGCTGAGATACAGGCTGCTCCATCCCTGCAGTGAAATGCTTGATTTCAGCAGTGATCAAAAATAATGAAAACATTGTTGGGGTAAAACCTAAAGGGAAAGGCCTAGAACCAAATTGCATTGGCCATCTGATCTAACTTCTGGAGGCAGTCAAAATGAGTATTTGAATTCTTCCCTACCTTATTCCTGTGCTGAGATAAAGGGTCCTCCAACCCTGTAGTAAAATGCTTGATTTCTACAGTGATCAAAACTAATGAAAATATTGTTGGGGTAAAACCTTAAGGGAAAGGCCTAGCACCAAATTGCATTGGCCATCTGATCTAACTTCTGGAGGCAGTCAAAATGATCCTTAGAATTTTTCCCTACCTTATTCCTGTGCTGAGATACAGGGTGCTCCATCCCTGCAGTAAAATGCTTGATTTCGAGAGTGAGCGAAACTAATGAAAACATTGTTGGGGTAAAACCTAAAGGGAAAGGCCTAGCACCAAATTGCATTGGCCATCTGATCTAACTTCTGGAGGCAGTCAAAATGAGTATTTGAATTCCTACCTACCTTACTCCTCTGCTGAGATACAGTGTGCAACACCCTGCTGTAAAATGCTTGATTTCGAGTGTGAGCAAAACAAATGAAAACATTGTTGGGGTAAAACCTAAAGGCAAAGGCCTAGCACCTAATTGCATTGGCCATCTGATCTAACTTCTGGAGGCAGTCAAAATGATCCTTAGAATTCTTCCCTACCTTATTCCTGTGCTGAGATACAGGGTGCTGCAACCCGGCAGTAAAATGCTTGATTTCGAGAGTGATCAACACTAATGAAAACATTGTTGGGGTAAAACCTAAAGGGAAAGGCCTAGCAGCAAACTGCATTGTCCATCTGATCTAACTTCTGGAGGCAGTCAAAATGAGTATTTGAATTCTTCCCTACCTTATTCCTCTGCTGAGATACAGTGTGCTCCAACTCTGCAGTAAAATTTTTGATTTCGAGAGTGATCGAAACTAATGAAAACATTGTTGGGGTAAAACCTAAAGGGAAAGGCCTAGCACCAAATTGCATTGTCCATCTGATCTAACTTCTGGAGGCAGTCAAAATGATCCTTAGAATTCTTCCCTACCTTATTCCTGTGCTGAGATACAGGGTGCTCCAACCCTGCAGTAAAATACTTGATTTTGAGAGTGAGCGAAACTAATGAAAACATTGTTGGGGTAAAACCTAAAGGGAAAGACCTAGCACCAAATTGCATTGGCCATCTGATCTAACTTCTGGAGGCAGTCAAAATGATCCTTAGAATTCTTCCCTACCTTATTCCTGTGCTGAGATACAGGGTGCTCCATCCCTGCAGTATAATGCTTGATTTTGAGAGTGAGTGAAGCTAATGAAAACATTGTTGGGGTAAAACCTAAAGGGAAAGGCCTAGCACCAAATTGCATTGGCCATCTGATCTAACTTCTGGAGGCAGTCAAAATGAGTATTTGAATTCTTCCCTACCTTATTCCTCTGCTGAGATACAGGGTGCTCCAACCCTGCAGTAAAATGCTTGATTTCGAGAGTGATCTAAACTAATGAAAACATTGTTGGGGTAAAACCTAAAGGGAAAGACCTAGCACCAAATTGCATTGGCCATCTGATCTAACTTCTGGAGGCAGTCAAAATGATCCTTAGAAGTCTTCCCTACCTTATTCCTCTGCTGAGATACAGTGTGCTGCAACTCAGCAGTAAAATTTTTGATTTCGAGAGTGATCGAAACTAATGAAAACATTGTTGGGGTAAAACCTAAAGGGAAAGGCCTAGCACCAAATTGCATTGTCCATCTGATCTAACTTCTGGAGGCAGTCAAAATGATCCTTAGAATTCTTCCCTACCTTATTCCTGTGCTGAGATACAGGTGCTCCAACCCTGCAGTAAAATGCTTGATTTTGAGAGTGATAGAAACTAATGAAAACATTGTTGGGGTAAAACCTAAAGGGAAAGACCTAGCACCAAATTTCATTGGCCATCTGATCTAACTTCTGGAGGCAGTCAAAATGATCCTTTGAATTCTTCCCTACCTTATTCCTGTGCTGAGATACAGGTGCTCCAACCCTGCAGTAAAATGCTTGATTTCAGCAGTGATCAAAAATAATGAAAACATTGTTGGGGTAAAACCTAAAGGGAAAGACCTAGCACCACATTGCATTGGCCATCTGATCTAACTTCTGGAGGCAGTCAAAATGAGTATTTGAATTCTTCCCTACCTTATTCCTGTGCTGAGATACAATGTGCTCCACCCTGCTGTACAATGCTTGATTTTGAGAGTGATCGAAACTAATGAAAACATTGTTGGGGTAAAACCTAAAGGGAAAGGCCTAGCACCACATTGCATTGGCCATCTGATCTAACTTCTGGAGGCAGTCAAAATGATCCTAAGAATTCTTCCCTACCTTATTCCTCTGCTGAGATACAGGGTGCTGCAACCCTGCAGTAAAATGCTTGATTTCGAGAGTGATCAAAACTAATGAAAACATTGTTGGGGTAAAACCTAAAGGGAAAGGCCTAGCACCAAATTGCATTGGCCATCTGATCTAACTTCTGGAGGCAGTCAAAATGAGTATTTGAATTCTTCCCTACCTTATTCCACTGCTGAGATATAGGGTGTTTCACCCTGCTGTAAAATGCTTGATTTCTACAGTGATCTAAACTAATGAAAACATTGTTGGGGTAAAACCTAAAGGGAAATGCCTAGCACCAAATTGCATTGGCCATCTGATCTAACTTCTGGAGGCAGTCAAAATGAGTATTTGAATTCTTCCCTACCTTATTCCTCTGCCGAGATACAGGGTGCTCCAACCCTACACTAAAATGCTTGATTTCTGCAGTGATCGAAACTAATGGAAACATTGTTGGGGTAAAACCTAAAGGGAAATACCTAGCACCAAATTGCATTGTATATCTGATCTAACTTCTGGAGGCAGTCAAAATGAGTATTTGAATTCTTCCCTACCTTATTCCTGTGCTAAGATACACTGAGCTCCAACCTGCTGTAAAATGCTTGATTTCGAGAGTAAGCGAAACTAATGAAAACATTGTTGGGGTAAAACCTAAAGGGAAAGGCCTAGCACCAAATTGCATTGGCCATCTGATCTAACTTCTGGAGGCAGTCAAAATGAGTATTTGAATTCTTCCCTACCTTATTCCTGTGCTGAGATACAGTGTGCTCCACCCTGGTGTAAAATGCTTGATTTTCAGAGCGAGCGAAACTAATGAAAACATTGTTGGGGTAAAACCTAAAGGGAAAGGCCTAGCACCTAATTACATTGTCCATCTGATCTAACTTCTGGAGGCAGTCAAAATGAGTATTTGAATTCTTCCCTACCTTATTCCTGTGCTGAGATACAGGGTTCTGCAAGCCTGCATTAAAATGCTTGATTTTGAGAGTGATCGAAACTAATGAAAACATTGTTGGGGTAAAACCTAAAGGGAAAGGCCTAGCACCAAATTGCATTGTCCATCTGATCTAACTTCTGGAGGCAGTCAAAATGAGTATTTGAATTCTTCCCTACCTTATTCCTGTGCTGAGATACAGGGTGTTTCACCCTGCTGTAAAATGCTTGATTTCTACAGTGATCGAAACTTATGAAAACATTGTTGGGGTAAAACCTAAAGGCAAAGGCCTAGCACCAAATTGCATTGGCCATCTGATCTAACTTCTGGAGGCAGTCAAAATGATCCTTAGAATTCTTCCCTACCTTATTCCTGTGCTGAGATACAGGCTGCTCCATCCCTACAGTAAAATGCTTGATTTCGAGAGTGAGCGAAACTAATGAAAACATTGTTGGGGTAAAACCTAAAGGGAAAGGCCTAGCACCAAATTGCATTGGCCACCTGATCTAACTTCTGGAGGCAGTCAAAATGAGTATTTGAATTCTTCCCTACCTTATTCCTGTGCTGAGATACAGGGTGCTCCAAACCTGCAGTAAAATGCTTGATTTCGATTGTGAGCAAAACTAATGAAAACATTGTTGGGGTAAAACCTAAAGGGAAAGGCCTAGCACCAAATTGCATTGGCCATCTGATCTAACTTCTGGAGGCAGTCAAAATGATCCTTAGAATTCCTACCTACCTTACTCCTTTGCTGATATACAGTGTGATCCACCCTGCTGTAAAATGCTTGATTTTGAGAGTGATCAAAACTAATGAAAACATTGTTGGGGAAAACCCTAAAGGGAAAGGCCTAGCACCAAATTGCATTGGCCATCTGATCTAACTTCTGGAGGCAGTCAAAATGATCCTTAGAATTTTTCCCTACCTTATTCCTGTGCTGAGATACAGGCTGCTCCATCCCTGCAGTGAAATGCTTGATTTTGAGTGTGATCGAAACTAATGAAAACATTGTTGGGGTAAAACCTAAAGGGAAAGGCCTAGAACCAAATTGCATTGGCCATCTGTTCTAACTTCTGGAGGCAGTCAAAATGAGTATTTGAATTCTTCCCTACCTTATTCCTCTGCTGAGATACAGTGTGCTCCAACTCTGCAGTAAAATTTTTGATTTCGAGAGTGATCGAAACTAATGAAAACATTGTTGGGGTAAAACCTAAAGGGAAAGGCCTAGCACCAAATTGCATTGTCCATCTGATCTAACTTCTGGAGGCAGTCAAAATGATCCTTAGAATTCTTCCCTACCTTATTCCTGTGCTGAGATACAGGCTGCTCCATCCCTGCAGTAAAATACTTGATTTTGAGAGTGAGCGAAACTAATGAAAACATTGTTGGGGTAAAACCTAAAGGGAAAGACCTAGCACCAAATTGCATTGTCCATCTGATCTAACTTCTGGAGGCAGTCAAAATGAGTATTTGAATTCTTCCCTACCTTATTCCTGTGCTGAGATACAGGGTGCTCCAACTCTGCAGTAAAATTTTTGATTTCGAGAGTGATCGAAACTAATGAAAACATTGTTGGGGTAAAAGCTAAAGGGAAAGGCCTAGCACCAAATTGCATTGGCCATCTGATCTAACTTCTGGAGGCAGTCAAAATGAGTATTTGAATTCTTCCCTACCTTATTCCTGTGCTGAGATACAGTGTGCTCCACCCTGCTGTACAATGCTTGATTTTGAGAGTGATCAAAACTAATGAAAACATTGTTGGGGTAAAACCTAAAGGGAAAGGCCTAGCACCAAATTGCATTGGCCATCTGATCTAACTTCTGGAGGCAGTCAAAATGATCCTTAGAATTCTTCCCTACCTTCTTCCTGTGCTGAGATACAGGCTGCTCCATCCCTACAGTAAAATGCTTGATTTGAGAGTGATCGAAACTAATGAAAACATTGTTGGGGTAAAACCTAAAGGGAAAGGCCTAGCACCAAATTGCATTGGCCATCTGATCTAACTTCTGGAGGCAGTCAAAATGATCCTTAGAATTCTTCCCTACCTTATTCCTGTGCTGAGATACAGGGTGCTCCAACCCTACAGTAAAATGCTTGATTTCAGCAGTGATCAAAACTAATGAAAAGCATTGTTGGGGTGAAAACATTGTTGGGGTAAAACCTAAAGGGAAAGACCTAGCACCACATTGCATTGGCCATCTGATCTAACTTCTGGAGGCAGTCAAAATGAGTATTTGAATTCTTCCCTACCTTATTCCTGTGCTGAGATACAATGTGCTCCACCCTGCTGTACAATGCTTGATTTTGAGAGTGATCGAAACTAATGAAAACATTGTTGGGGTAAAACCTAAAGGAAAGGCCTAGCACCAAATTGCATTGGCCATCTGATCTAACTTCTGGAGGCAGTCAAAATGAGTATTTGAATTCTTCCCTACCTTATTCCTGTGCTGAGATACAATGTGCTCCAACCTGCTGTACAATGCTTGATTTTGAGAGTGATCGAAACTAATGAAAACATTGTTGGGGTAAAACCTAAAGGGAAAGGCCTAGCACCACATTGCATTGGCCATCTGATCTAACTTCTGGAGGCAGTCAAAATGATCCTTAGAATTCTTACCTACCTTATTCCTGTGCTGAGATACAGGGTGCTGCAACCTGCAGTAAAATGCTTGATTTCGAGAGTGATCAAAACTAATGAAAACATTGTTGGGGTAAAACCTAAAGGGAAAGGCCTAGCACCAAATTGCATTGGCCATCTGATCTAACTTCTGGAGGCAGTCAAAATGAGTATTTGAATTCTTCCTACCTTATTCCACTGCTGAGATACAGGGTGTTTCACCCTGCTGTAAAATGCTTGATTTCTACAGTGATCTAAACTAATGAAAACATTGTTGGGGTAAAACCTAAAGGGAAATGCCTAGCACCAAATTGCATTGGCCATCTGATCTAACTTCTGGAGGCAGTCAAAATGAGTATTTGAATTCTTCCCTACCTTATTCCTGTGCTGAGATACAGGGTGCTCCAACCCTACACTAAAATGCTTGATTTCTGCAGTGATCGAAACTAATGGAAACATTGTTGGGGTAAAACCTAAAGGGAAATACCTAGCACCAAATTGCATTGTATATCTGATCTAACTTCTGGAGGCAGTCAAAATGAGTATTTGAATTCTTCCCTACCTTATTCCTGTGCTAAGATACACTGAGCTCCAACCTGCTGTAAAATGCTTGATTTCGAGAGTAAGCGAAACTAATGAAAACATTGTTGGGGTAAAACCTAAAGGGAAAGGCCTAGCACCAAATTGCATTGGCCATCTGATCTAACTTCTGGAGGCAGTCAAAATGAGTATTTGAATTCTTCCCTACCTTATTCCTGTGCTGAGATACAGTGTGCTCCACCCTGGTGTAAAATGCTTGATTTTGAGAGTGAGCGAAACTAATGAAAACATTGTTGGGGTAAAACCTAAAGGGAAAGGCCTAGCACCTAATTACATTGGCCATCTGATCTAACTTCTGGAGGCAGTCAAAATGAGTATTTGAATTCTTCCCTACCTTATTCCTGTGCTGAGATACAGGGTTCTGCAAGCATGCATTAAAATGCTTGATTTCTACAGTGATCGAAACTTATGAAAACATTGTTGGGGTAAAACCTAAAGGCAAAGGCCTAGCACCAAATTGCATTGGCCATCTGATCTAACTTCTGGAGGCAGTCAAAATGATCCTTAGAATTCTTCCCTACCTTATTCCTGTGCTGAGATACAGGCTGCTCCTTCCCTACAGTAAAATGCTTGATTTCGAGAGTGAGCGAAACTAATGAAAACATTGTTGGGGTAAAACCTAAAGGGAAAGGCCTAGCACCAAATTGCATTGGCCACCTGATCTAACTTCTGGAGGCAGTCAAAATGAGTATTTGAATTCTTCCCTACCTTATTCCTGTGCTGAGATACAGGGTGCTCCAACCCTGCAGTAAAATGCTTGATTTCGAGTGAGCAAAACTAATGAAAACATTGTTGGGGTAAAACCTAAAGGGAAAGGCCTAGCACCAAATTGCATTGGCCATCTGATCTAACTTCTGGAGGCAGTCAAAATGAGTATTTGAATTCCTACCTACCTTACTCCTTTGCTGATATACAGTGTGATCCACCCTGCTGTAAAATGCTTGATTTTGAGAGTGATCAAAACTAATGAAAACATTGTTGGGGAAAACCTAAAGGGAAAGGCCTAGCACCAAATTGCATTGGCCATCTGATCTAACTTCTGGAGGCAGTCAAAATGATCCTTAGAATTTTTCCCTACCTTATTCCTGTGCTGAGATACAGGCTGCTCCATCCCTGCAGTGAAATGCTTGATTTTGAGTGTGATTGAAACTAATGAAAACATTGTTGGGGTAAAACCTAAAGGGAAAGGCCTAGCACCAAATTGCATTGGCCATCTGATCTAACTTCTGGAGGCAGTCAAAATGAGTATTTGAATTCTTCCCTACCTTATTCCTGTGCTGAGATACAGGCTGCTCCACCCTGCAGTAAAATGCTTGATTTTGAGAGTGATCGAAACTAATGAAAACATTGTTGGGGTAAAACCTAAAGGGAAAGGCCTAGCACCAAATTGCATTGGCCATCTGATCTAACTTCTGGAGGCAGTCAAAATGAGTATTTGAATTCTTCCCTACCTTATTCCTGTGCTGAGATACACTGTGCTCCAACCCTGCAGTAAAATGCTTGATTTCTACAGTGATCGAAACTAATGAAAACATTGTTGGGGTAAAACCTAAAGGAAAGGCCTAGCACCAAATTGCATTGGCCATCTGATCTAACTTCTGGAGGCAGTCAAAATGATATTTGAATTCTTCCCTACCTTATTCCTGTGCTGAGATACAGGCTGCTCCACCCTGCAGTAAAATGCTTGATTTTGAGAGTGAGCAAAACTAATGAAAACATTGTTGGGGTAAAACCTAAAGGGAAAGGCCTAGCACCAAATTGCATTGGCCATCTGATCTAACTTCTGGAGGCAGTCAAAATGAGTATTTGAATTCTTCCCTACCTTATTCCTGTGCTGAGATACAGGGTGCTCCAACCTGCAGTAAAATGCTTGATTTTGAGAGTGAGCAAAACTAATGAAAACATTGTTGGGGTAAAACCTAAAGGGAAAGGCCTAGCACCAAATTGCATTGGCCATCTGATCTAACTTCTGGAGGCAGTCAAAATGAGTATTTGAATTCTTCCCTACCTTATTCCTGTGCTGAGATACAGGTGCTCCACCCTGCTGTAAAATGCTTGATTTTGAGAGTGATCAAAACTAATGAAAACATTGTTGGGGTAAAACCTAAAGGGAAAGGCCTAGCACCAAATTGCATTGGCCATCTGATCTAACTTCTGGAGGCAGTCAAAATGATCCTTAGAATTTTCCCTACCTTATTCCTGTGCTGAGATACAGGCTGCTCCATCCCTGCAGTAAAATGCTTGATTTGAGAGTGATTGAAACTAATGAAAACATTGTTGGGGTAAAACCTAAAGGGAAAGGCCTAGCACCAAATTGCATTGGCCATCTGATCTAACTTCTGGAGGCAGTCAAAATGAGTATTTGAATTCCTACCTACCTTACTCCTCTGCTGAGATACAGTGTGCTCCACCCTGCTGTAAAATGCTTGATTTCGAGTGTGAGCAAAACAAATGAAAACATTGTTGGGGTAAAACCTAAAGGCAAAGGCCTAGCACCTAATTGCATTGGCCATCTGATCTAACTTCTGGAGGCAGTCAAAATGATCCTTAGAATTCTTCCCTACCTTATTCCTGTGCTGAGATACAGGGTGCTGCAACCCTGCAGTAAAATGCTTGATTTCGAGAGTGATCAACACTAATGAAAACATTGTTGGGGTAAAACCTAAAGGGAAAGGCCTAGCACCAAATTGCATTGTCCGTCTGATCTAACTTCTGGAGGCAGTCAAAATGATCCTTAGAATTCTTCCCTACCTTATTCCACTGCTGAGATACAGGCTGCTCCATCCCTGCAGTAAAATACTTGATTTTGAGAGTGAGCGAAACTAATGAAAACATTGTTGGGGTAAAACCTAAAGGGAAAGACCTAGCACCAAATTGCATTGGCCATCTGATCTAACTTCTGGAGGCAGTCAAAATGAGTATTTGAATTCTTCCCTACCTTATTCCTGTGCTGAGATACAGGGTGCTCCATCCCTGCAGTAAAATGCTTGATTTCGAGAGTGATCGAAACTAATGAAAACATTGTTGGGGTAAAACCTAAAGGGAAAGGCCTAGCACCAAATTGCATTGGCCATCTGATCTAACTTCTGGAGGCAGTCAAAATGAGTATTTGAATTCTTCCCTACCTTATTCCTGTGCTGAGATACAGTGTGCTCCACCCTGCTGTACAATGCTTGATTTTGAGAGTGATCAAAACTAATGAAAACATTGTTGGGGTAAAACCTAAAGGGAAAGGCCTAGCACCAAATTGCATTGGCCATCTGATCTAACTTCTGGAGGCAGTCAAAATGATCCTTAGAATTCTTCCCTACCTTCTTCCTGTGCTGAGATACAGGCTGCTCCATCCCTACAGTAAAATGCTTGATTTCGAGAGTGAGCGAAACTAATGAAAACATTGTTGGGGTAAAACCTAAAGGGAAAGGCCTAGCACCAAATTGCATTGGCCATCTGATCTAACTTCTGGAGGCAGTCAAAATGATATTTGAATTCTTCCCTACCTTATTCCTGTGCTGAGATACAGGGTGCTCCAACCCTACAGTAAAATGCTTGATTTCAGCAGTGATCAAAACTAATGAAAGCATTGTTGGGGTAAAACCTAAAGGGAAAGACCTAGCACCACATTGCATTGGCCATCTGATCTAACTTCTGGAGGCAGTCAAAATGAGTATTTGAATTCTTCCCTACCTTATTCCTGTGCTGAGATACAATGTGCTCCACCCTGCTGTAAAATGCTTGATTTTGAGAGTGATCGAAACTAATGAAAACATTGTTGGGGTAAAACCTAAAGGGAAAGGCCTAGCACCAAATTGCATTGGCCATCTGATCTAACTTCTGGAGGCAGTCAAAATGAGTATTTGAATTCTTCCCTACCTTATTCCACTGCTGAGATACAGGGTGTTTCACCCTGCTGTAAAATGCTTGATTTCTACAGTGATCGAAACTAATGAAAACATTGTTGGGGTAAAACCTAAAGGGAAAGGCCTAGCACCAAATTGCATTGGCCATCTGATCTAACTTCTGGATGCAGTCAAAATGAGTATTTGAATTCTTCCCTACCTTATTCCTCTGCTGAGATACAGGGTGCTCCAACCCTACACTAAAATGCTTGATTTCTGCAGTGATCGAAACTAATGGAAACATTGTTGGGGTAAAACCTAAAGGGAAATACCTAGCACCAAATTGCATTGTATATCTGATCTAACTTCTGGAGGCAGTCAAAATGAGTATTTGAATTCTTCCCTACCTTATTCCTGTGCTGAGATACACTGACCTCCAACCTGCTGTAAAATGCTTGATTTCGAGAGTAAGCGAAACTAATGAAAACATTGTTGGGGTAAAACCTAAAGGGAAAGGCCTAGCACCAAATTGCATTGGCCATCTGATCTAACTTCTGGAGGCAGTCAAAATGAGTATTTGAATTCTTCCCTACCTTATTCCTCTGCTGAGATACAGTGTGCTCCAACCTGCTGTAAAATGCTTGATTTCGAGAGTAAGCGAAACTAATGAAAACATTGATGTGGTAAAACCTAAAGGGAAAGGCCTAGCACCAAATTGCATTGGCCATCTGATCTAACTTCTGGAGGCAGTCAAAATGAGTATTTGAATTCTTCCCTACCTTATTCCTGTGCTGAGAACAGTGTGCTCCACCCTGGTGTAAAATGCTTGATTTTGAGAGCAGCGAAACTAAGGAAAATATTGTTGGGGTAAAACCTAAAGGGAAAGGCCTAGCACCAAATTGCATTGGCCATCTGATCTAACTTCTGGAGGCAGTCAAAATGAGTATTTGAATTCCTACCTACCTTACTCCTTTGCTGATATACAGTGTGATCCACCCTGCTGTAAAATGCTTGATTTTGAGAGTGATCAAAACTAATGAAAACATTGTTGGGGAAAACCCTAAAGGGAAAGGCCTAGCACCAAATTGCATTGGCCATCTGATCTAACTTCTGGAGGCAGTCAAAATGATCCTTAGAATTTTTCCCTACCTTATTCCTGTGCTGAGATACAGGCTGCTCCATCCCTGCAGTGAAATGCTTGATTTTCAGCAGTGATCAAAACTAATGAAAACATTGTTGGGGTAAAACCTAAAGGGAAAGGCCTAGAACCAAATTGCATTGGCCATCTGTTCTAACTTCTGGAGGCAGTCAAAATGATCCTTTGAATTCTTCCCTACCTTATTCCTGTGCTGAGATAAAGGTCCTCCAACCCTGTAGTAAAATGCTTGATTTCTACAGTGATCAAAACTAATGAAAACATTGTTGGGGTAAAACCTAAAGGAAAGGCCTAGCACCAAATTGCATTGGCCATCTGATCTAACTTCTGGAGGCAGTCAAAATGATCCTTAGAATTTTCCCTACCTTATTCCTGTGCTGAGATACAGGCTACTCCATCCCTGCAGTAAAATGCTTGATTTGAGAGTGAGCGAAACTAATGAAAACATTGTTGGGGTAAAACCTAAAGGGAAAGGCCTAGCACCAAATTGCATTGGCCATCTGATCTAACTTCTGGAGGCAGTCAAAATGAGTATTTGAATTCTTCCCTACCTTATTCCTGTGCTGAGATACAGGGTGCTCCATCCCTGCAGTAAAATGCTTGATTTCGAGAGGGATCGAAACTAATGAAAACATTGTTGGGGTAAAACCTAAAGGGAAAGGCCTAGCACCAAATTGCATTGGCCATCTGATCTAACTTCTGGAGGCAGTCAAAATGAGTATTTGAATTCTTCCCTACCTTATTCCTCTGCTGAGATACAGTGTACTCCAACTCAGCAGTAAAATTTTTGATTTCGAGAGTGATCGAAACTAATGAAAACATTGTTGGGGTAAAACCTAAAGGGAAAGGCCTAGCACCAAATTGCATTGGCCACCTGATCTAACTTCTGGAGGCAGTCAAAATGAGTATTTGAATTCTTCCCTACCTTATTCCTGTGCTGAGATACAGGGTGCTCCATCCCTGCAGTAAAATGCTTGATTTCTGCAGTGATCAAAACTAATGAAAACATTGTTGGGGTAAAACCTAAAGGGAAAGGCCTAGCACCAAATTGCATTGGCCATCTGATCTAACTTCTGGAGGCAGTCAAAATGATTTGAATTCCTACCTACCTTACTCCTTTGCTGATATACAGTGTGATCCACCCTGCTGTAAAATTCTTGATTTTGAGAGTGATCAAAACTAATGAAAACATTGTTGGGGAAAACCCTAAAGGGAAAGGCCTAGCACCAAATTGCATTGGCCATCTGATCTAACTTCTGGAGGCAGTCAAAATGATCCTTAGAATTTTCCCTACCTTATTCCTGTGCTGAGATACAGGCTGCTCCATCCCTGCAGTGAAATGCTTGATTTCAGCAGTGATCAAAAATAATGAAAACATTGTTGGGGTAAAACCTAAAGGGAAAGGCCTAGCACCAAATTGCATTGGCCATCTGATCTAACTTCTGGAGGCAGTCAAAATGAGTATTTGAATTTTTCCCTACCTTATTCCTCTGCTGAGATACAGTGTGCTCCAACCCTGCTGTAAAATGCTTGATTTCAAGTGTGAGCAAAACAAATGAAAACATTGTTGGGGTAAAACCTAAAGGAAAGGCCTAGCACCAAATTGCATTGGCCATCTGATCTAACTTCTGGAGGCAGTCAAAATGATATTTGAATTCTTCCCTACCTTATTCCTGTGCTGAGATACAGTGTGCTCCAACCCTGCAGTAAAATGCTTGATTTCGAGAGTGATCAAAACTAATGAAAACATTGTTGGGGTAAAACCTAAAGGGAAAGGCCTAGCACCAAATTGCATTGTCCATCTGATCTAACTTCTGGAGGCAGTCAAAATGATCCTTAGAATTCTTCCCTACCTTATTCCTGCTGAGATACAGGCTGCTCCATCCCTGCAGTAAAATACTTGATTTTGAGAGTGAGCGAAACTAATGAAAACATTGTTGGGGTAAAACCTAAAGGGAAAGACCTAGCACCAAATTGCATTGGCCATCTGATCTAACTTCTGGAGGCAGTCAAAATGAGTATTTGAATTCTTCCCTACCTTATTCCTGTGCTGAGATACAGGGTGCTCCATCCCTGCAGTAAAATGCTTGATTTTGAGAGTGATGAAACTAATGAAAACATTGTTGGGGTAAAACCTAAAGGGAAAGGCCTAGCACCAAATTGCATTGTCCATCTGATCTAACTTCTGGAGGCAGTCAAAATGATATTTGAATTCTTCCCTACCTTATTCCTGTGCTGAGATACAGGTGCTCCACCCTGCTGTAAATGCTTGATTTTGAGAGTGATCAAAACTAATGAAAACATTGTTGGGGTAAAACCTAAAGGGAAAGGCCTAGCACCAAATTGCATTGGCCATCTGATCTAACTTCTGGAGGCAGTCAAAATGATCCTTAGAATTCTTCCCTACCTTCTTCCTGTGCTGAGATACAGGCTGCTCCACCCTGCAGTAAAATGCTTGATTTCGAGAGTGAGCGAAACTAATGAAAACATTGTTGGGGTAAAACCTAAAGGGAAAGGCCTAGCACCAAATTGCATTGGCCATCTGATCTAACTTCTGGAGGCAGTCAAAATGATCCTTAGAATTCTTCCCTACCTTATTCCTGTGCTGAGATACAGGGTGCTCCAACCCTGCAGTAAAATGCTTGATTTCAGCAGTGATCAAAACTAATGAAAACATTGTTGGGGTAAAACCTAAAGGGAAAGACCTAGCACCAAATTGCATTGGCCATCTGATCTAACTTCTGGAGGCAGTCAAAATGAGTATTTGAATTCTTCCCTACCTTATTCCTGTGCTGAGATACAAGTGTGCTCCACCCTGCTGTACAATGCTTGATTTTGAGAGTGATCAAAACTAATGAAAACATTGTTGGGGTAAAACCTAAAGGAAAGGCCTAGCACCAAATTGCATTGGCCATCTGATCTAACTTCTGGAGGCAGTCAAAATGATATTTGAATTCTTCCCTACCTTATTCCTGTGCTGAGATACAGGGTGCTCCACCCTGCAGTAAAATGCTTGATTTCTACAGTGATCGAAACTAATGAAAACATTGTTGGGGTAAAACCTAAAGGGAAAGGCCTAGCACCAAATTGCATTGGCCATCTGATCTAACTTCTGGATGCAGTCAAAATGAGTATTTGAATTCTTCCCTACCTTATTCCTCTGCTGAGATACAGGGTGCTCCAACCCTGCTGTAAAATGCTTGATTTTGCAGTGATCGAAACTAATGAAAACATTGTTGGGGTAAAACCTAAAGGGAAATACCTAGCACCAAATTGCATTGGCCATCTGATCTAACTTCTGGAGGCAGTCAAAATGAGTATTTGAATTCTTCCCTACCTTATTCCTCTGCTGAGATACAGGGTGCTCCAACCTGCTGTAAAATGCTTGATTTCAGCAGTGATCGAAACTAATGAAAACATTGTTGGGGTAAAACCTAAAGGGAAAGGCCTAGCACCAAATTGCATTGGCCATCTGATCTAACTTCTGGAGGCAGTCAAAATGAGTATTTGAATTCTTCCCTACCTTATTCCTGTGCTGAGATACAGTGTGCTCCACCCTGCTGTAAAATGCTTGATTTGAGAGTAAGCCAAACTAATGAAAACATTGTTGTGGTAAAACCTAAAGGGAAAGGCCTAGCACCAAATTGCATTGGCCATCTGATCTAACTTCTGGAGGCAGTCAAAATGAGTATTTGAATTCTTCCCTACCTTATTCCTGTGCTGAGATACAGTGTGCTCCACCCTGGTGTAAAATGCTTGATTTTGAGAGCGAGCGAAACTAATGAAAACATTGTTGGGGTAAAACCTAAAGGGAAAGGCCTAGCACCAAACTGCATTGGCCATCTGATCTAACTTCTGGAGGCAGTCAAAATGAGTATTTGAATTCTTCCCTACCTTATTCCTGTGCTGAGATACAGGGTGTTCCACCCTGCTGTAAAATGCTTGATTTTGACAGTGATCAAAACTAATGAAAACATTGTTGGGGTAAAACCTAAAGGGAAAGGCCTAGCACCAAATTGCATTGGCCATCTGATCTAACTTCTGGAGGCAGTCAAAATGATCCTTAGAATTTTTCCCTACCTTATTCCTTGCTGATATACAGTGTGATCCACCCTGCTGGAGGCAGTAAAATGCTTGATTTCTACAGTGATCAAAACTAATGAAAACATTGTTGGGGTAAAACCTAAAGGAAAGGCCTAGCACCAAATTGCATTGGCCATCTGATCTAACTTCTGGAGGCAGTCAAAATGATCCTTAGAATTTTTCCCTACCTTATTCCTGTGCTGAGATACAGGCTGCTCCATCCCTGCAGTAAAATGCTTGATTTCGAGAGTGAGCGAAACTAATGAAAACATTGTTGGGGTAAAACCTAAAGGGAAAGGCCTAGCACCAAATTGCATTGGCCATCTGATCTAACTTCTGGAGGCAGTCAAAATGAGTATTTGAATTCTTCCTACCTTATTCCTGTGCTGAGATACAGGTGCTCCATCCCTGCAGTAAAATGCTTGATTTTGAGAGGATCGAAACTAATGAAAACATTGTTGGGGTAAAACCTAAAGGGAAAGGCCTAGCACCAAATTGCATTGGCCATCTGATCTAACTTCTGGAGGCAGTCAAAATGAGTATTTGAATTCTTCCCTACCTTATTCCTGTGCTGAGATACAGGGTGGCCACCATCAACTTCTGCAGTAAAATGCTTTGATTTTGAGAGTGATCAGTAAAATGAAACTAATGAAAACATTGTTGGGGTAAAACCTAAAGGGAAAGGCCTAGCACCAAATTGCATTGGCCATCTGATCTAACTTCTGGAGGCAGTCAAAATGATATTTGAATTCCTACCTACCTTATTCCTTTGCTGAGATACAGGTGTTCCACCCTGCTGTAAAATTCTTGATTTTGAGAGTGATCAAAACTAATGAAAACATTGTTGGGGAAAACCTAAAGGGAAAGGCCTAGCACCAAATTGCATTGGCCATCTGATCTAACTTCTGGAGGCAGTCAAAATGATCCTTAGAATTTTCCCTACCTTATTCCTGTGCTGAGATACAGGCTGCTCCATCCCTGCAGTGAAATGCTTGATTTCAGCAGTGATCAAAAATAATGAAAACATTGTTGGGGTAAAACCTAAAGGGAAAGGCCTAGCACCAAATTGCATTGGCCATCTGATCTAACTTCTGGAGGCAGTCAAAATGATCCTTAGAATTTTTCCCTACCTTATTCCTGTGCTGAGATACAGGGTGCTCCAAACCTGCAGTAAAATGCTTGATTTAGATTGTGAGCAAAACTAATGAAAACATTGTTGGGGTAAAACCTAAAGGGAAAGGCCTAGCACCAAATTGCATTGGCCATCTGATCTAACTTCTGGAGGCAGTCAAAATGAGTATTTGAATTCCTACCTACCTTACTCCTTTGCTGATATACAGTGTGATCCACCCTGCTGTAAAATGCTTGATTTTGAGAGTGATCAAAACTAATGAAAACATTGTTGGGGAAAACCCTAAAGGGAAAGGCCTAGCACCAAATTGCATTGGCCATCTGATCTAACTTCTGGAGGCAGTCAAAATGATCCTTAGAATTTTTCCCTACCTTATTCCTGTGCTGAGATACAGGCTGCTCCATCCCTGCAGTGAAATGCTTGTTTTTGAGTGTGATCGAAACTAATGAAAACATTGTTGGGGTAAAACCTAAAGGGAAAGGCCTAGCACCAAAATGCATTGGCCATCTGTTCTAACTTCTGGAGGCAGTCAAAATGAGTATTTGAATTCTTCCCTACCTTATTCCTGTGCTGAGATAAAGGGTCCTCCAACCCTGTAGTAAAATGCTTGATTTCTACAGTGATCAAAACTAATGAAAACATTGTTGGGGTAAAACCTAAAGGAAAGGCCTAGCACCAAATTGCATTGGCCATCTGATCTAACTTCTGGAGGCAGTCAAAATGATCCTTAGAATTTTTCCCTACCTTATTCCTGTGCTGAGATACAGGGTGCTCCATCCCTGCAGTAAAATGCTTGATTTCGAGAGTGAGCGAAACTAATGAAAACATTGTTGGGGTAAAACCTAAAGGGAAAGGCCTAGCACCAAATTGCATTGGCCATCTGATCTAACTTCTGGAGGCAGTCAAAATGAGTATTTGAATTCCTACCTACCTTACTCCTCTGCTGAGATACAGTGTGCTCCACCCTGCTGTAAAATGCTTGATTTCGAGTGTGAGCAAAACTAATGAAAACATTGTTGGGGTAAAACCTAAAGGCAAAGGCCTAGCACCTAATTGCATTGGCCATCTGATCTAACTTCTGGAGGCAGTCAAAATGATCCTTAGAATTCTTCCCTACCTTATTCCTGTGCTGAGATACAGGGTGCTGCAACCCTGCAGTAAAATGCTTGATTTCGAGAGTGATCAACACTAATGAAAACATTGTTGGGGTAAAACCTAAAGGGAAAGGCCTAGCACCAAACTGCATTGTCCATCTGATCTAACTTCTGGAGGCAGTCAAAATGAGTATTTGAATTCTTCCCTACCTTATTACTCTGCTGAGATACAGTGTGCTCCAACTCTGCAGTAAAATTTTTGATTTCGAGAGTGATCGAAACTAATGAAAACATTGTTGGGGTAAAACCTAAAGGGAAAGGCCTAGCACCAAATTGCATTGGCCATCTGATCTAACTTCTGGAGGCAGTCAAAATGATCCTTAGAATTCTTCCCTGCCTTATTCCTGTGCTGAGATACAGGGTGCTCCAACCGTGCAGTAAAATACTTGATTTTGAGAGTGAGCGAAACTAATGAAAACATTGTTGGGGTAAAACCTAAAGGGAAAGGCCTAGCACCAAATTGCATTGGCCATCTGATCTAACTTCTGGAGACAGTCAAAATGATCCTTAGAATTCTTCCCTACCTTATTCCTGTGCTGAGATACAGGGTGCTCCATCCCTGCAGTATAATGCTTGATTTTGAGAGTGAGTGAAGCTAATGAAAACATTGTTGGGGTAAAACCTAAAGGGAAAGACCTAGCACCGAATTTCATTGGCCATCTGATCTAACTTCTGGAGGCAGTCAAAATGATCCTTAGAATTCTTCCCTACCTTATTCCTGTGCTGAGATACAGGGTGCTCCAACCCTGCAGTAAAATGCTTGATTTCAGCAGTGATCAAAGTAATGAAAACATTGTTGGGGTAAAACCTAAAGGGAAAGACCTAGCACCAAATTGCATTGGCCATCTGATCTAACTTCTGGAGGCAGTCAAAATGAGTATTTGAATTCTTCCCTACCTTATTCCTGTGCTGAGATACAGGGTGCTCCACCCTGCTGTACAATGCTTGATTTTGAGAGTGATCGAAACTAATGAAAACATTGTTGGGGTAAAAACTAAAGGGAAAGGCCTAGCACCAAATTGCATTGGCCATCTGATCTAACTTCTGGAGGCAGTCAAAATGATCCTAAGAATTCTTCCCTACCTTATTCCTGTGCTCAGATACAGGCTGCTCCATCCCTACTGTAAAATGCTTGATTTCGTGAGTGAGCGAAACTAATGAAAACATTGTTGGGGTAAAACCTAAAGGGAAAGGCCTAGCACCAAACTGCATTGGCCATCTGATCTAACTTCTGGAGGCAGTCAAAATGAGTATTTGAATTCTTCCCTACCTTATTCCTGTGCTGAGATACAGGGTGTTTCACCCTGCTGTAAAATGCTTGATTTCTACAGTGATCGAAACTTATGAAAACATTGTTGGGGTAAAACCTAAAGGGAAAGGCCTAGCACCAAATTGCATTGGCCATCTGATCTAACTTCTGGAGGCAGTCAAAATGAGTATTTGAATTCCTACCTACCTTACTCCTTTGCTGATATACAGTGTGATCCACCCTGCTGTAAAATGCTTGATTTTGAGAGTGATCAAAACTAATGAAAACATTGTTGGGGAAAACCCTAAAGGGAAAGGCCTAGCACCAAATTGCATTGGCCATCTGATCTAACTTCTGGAGGCAGTCAAAATGATCCTTAGAATTTTTCCCTACCTTATTCCTGTGCTGAGATACAGGCTGCTCCATCCCTGCAGTGAAATGCTTGATTTTGAGTGGGATCGAAACTAATGAAAACATTGTTGGGGTAAAACCTACAGGGAAAGGCCTAGAACCAAATTGCATTGGCCATCTGATCTAACTTCTGGAGGCAGTCAAAATGAGTATTTGAATTCTTCCCTACCTTATTCCTGTGCTGAGATAAAGGGTCCTCCAACCCTGTAGTAAAATGCTTGATTTCTACAGTGATCAAAACTAATGAAAACATTGTTGGGGTAAAACCTAAAGGGAAAGGCCTAGCACCAAATTGCATTGTCCATCTGATCTAACTTCTGGAGGCAGTCAAAATGATCCTTAGAATTTTTCCCTACCTTATTCCTGTGCTGAGATACAGGGTCCTCCATCCCTGCAGTAAAATACTTGATTTCGAGAGTGAGCGAAACTAATGAAAACATTGTTGGGGTAAAACCTAAAGGGAAAGGCCTAGCACCAAATTGCATTGGCCATCTGATCTAACTTCTGGAGGCAGTCAAAATGAGTATTTGAATTCCTACCTACCTTACTCCTCTGCTGAGATACAGTGTGCTCCACCCTGCTGTAAAATGCTTGATTTCGAGTGTGAGCAAAACAAATGAAAACATTGTTGGGGTAAAACCTAAAGGCAAAGGCCTAGCACCTAATTGCATTGGCCATCTGATCTAACTTCTGGAGGCAGTCAAAATGATCCTTAGAATTCTTCCCTACCTTATTCCTGTGCTGAGATACAGGGTGCTCCAACCCTGCAGTAAAATACTTGATTTTGAGAGTGAAGCGAAACTAATGAAAACATTGTTGGGGTAAAACCTAAAGGGAAAGGCCTAGCACCAAATTGCATTGGCCATCTGATCTAACTTCTGGAGGCAGTCAAAATAAGTATTTGAATTCTTCCCTACCTTATTCCTGTGCTGAGATACAGGGTGCTCCAACCCTGCAGTAAAATGCTTGATTTCGAGAGTGATCGAAACTAATGAAAACATTGTTGGGGTAAAACCTAAAGGGAAAGACCTAGCACCAAATTGCATTGGCCATCTGATCTAACTTCTGGAGGCAGTCAAAATGATCCTTAGAAGTCTTCCCTACCTTATTCCTCTGCTGAGATAAAGGGTGCTCCAACTCAGCAGTAAAATTTTTGATTTCGAGAGTGATCGAAACTAATGAAAACATTGTTGGGGTAAAACCTAAAGGGAAAGGCCTAGCACCAAATTGCATTGTCCATCTGATCTAACTTCTGGAGGCAGTCAAAATGATCCTTAGAATTCTTCCCTACCTTATTCCTGTGCTGAGATACAGGGTGCTCCAACCCTGCAGTAAAATGCTTGATTTTGAGAGTGATAGAAACTAATGAAAACATTGTTGGGGTAAAACCTAAAGGGAAAGACCTAGCACCGAATTTCATTGGCCATCTGATCTAACTTCTGGAGGCAGTCAAAATGATCCTTAGAATTCTTCCCTACCTTATTCCTGTGCTGAGATACAGGGTGCTCCAACCCTGCAGTAAAATGCTTGATTTCAGCAGTGATCAAAAATAATGAAAACATTGTTGGGGTAAAACCTAAAGGGAAAGACCTAGCAACAAATTTCATTGGCCATCTGATCTAACTTCTGGAGGCAGTCAAAATGAGTATTTGAATTCTTCCCTACCTTATTCCTGTGCTGAGATACAGTGTGCTCCACCCTGCTGTACAATGCTTGATTTTGAGAGTGATCGAAACTAATGAAAACATTGTTGGGGTAAAACCTAAAGGGAAAGGCCTAGCACCAAATTGCATTGGCCATCTGATCTAACTTCTGGAGGCAGTCAAAATGATCCTTAGAATTCTTCCCTACCTTATTCCTGTGCTGAGATACAGGCTGCTCCATCCCTACTGTAAAATGCTTGATTTCGAGAGTGAGCGAAACTAATGAAAACATTGTTGGGGTAAAACCTAAAGGGAAAGGCCTAGCACCAAATTGCATTGGCCATCTGATCTAACTTCTGGAGGCAGTCAAAATGATCCTTAGAATTCTTCCCTACCTTATTCCTGTGCTGAGATACAGGGTGCTCCAACCCTACAGTAAAATGCTTGATTTCAGCAGTGATCAAAACTAATGAAAGCATTGTTGGGGTAAAACCTAAAGGGAAAGACCTAGCACCATATTGCATTGGCCATCTGATCTAACTTCTGGAGGCAGTCAAAATGAGTATTTGAATTCTTCCCTACCTTATTCCTGTGCTGAGACACAATGTGCTCAACCCTGCTGTACAATGCTTGATTTTGAGAGTGAGCGAAACTAATGAAAACATTGTTGGGGTAAAACCTAAAGGGAAAGGCCTAGCACCAAACTGCATTGGCCATCTGATCTAACTTCTGGAGGCAGTCAAAATGAGTATTTGAATTCTTCCCTACCTTATTCCACTGCTGAGATACAGGGTGTTTCACCCTGCTGTAAAATGCTTGATTTCTACAGTGATCGAAACTAATGAAAACATTGTTGGGGTAAAACCTAAAGGGAAAGGCCTAGCACCAAATTGCATTGGCCATCTGATCTAACTTCTGGAGGCAGTCAAAATGAGTATTTGAATTCTTCCCTACCTTACTCCTGTGCTGAGATACAGGGTGCTCCAACCCTACACTAAAATGCTTCATTTCTGCAGTGATCAAAACTAATGGAAACATTGTTGGGGTAAAACCTAAAGGGAAAGGCCTAGCACCAAATTGCATTGGCCATCTGATCTAACTTCTGGAGGCAGTCAAAATGAGTATTTGAATTCTTCCCTACCTTATTCCTCTGCCGAGATACAGGGTGCTCCAACCCTACACTAAAATGCTTGATTTCTGCAGTGATCGAAACTAATGGAAACATTGTTGGGGTAAAACCTAAAGGGAAAGGCCTAGCACCAAATTGCATTGTATATCTGATCTAACTTCTGGAGGCAGTCAAAATGAGTATTTGAATTCTTCCCTACCTTATTCCTGTGCTGAGATACACTGAGCTCCAACCTGCTCTAAAATGCTTGATTTCGAGAGTAAGCGAAACTAATGAAAACATTGTTGGGGTAAAACCTAAAGGGAAAGGCCTAGCACCAAATTGCATTGTCCATCTGATCTAACTTCTGGAGGCAGTCAAAATGAGTATTTGAATTCTTCCCTACCTTATTCCTGTGCTGAGATACAGTGTGCTCCACCCTGGTGTAAAATGCTTGATTTTGAGAGCGAGCGAAACTAATGAAAACATTGTTGGGGTAAAACCTAAAGGGAAAGGCCTAGCACCTAATTGCATTGGCCATCTGATCTAACTTCTGGAGGCAGTCAAAATGAGTATTTGAATTCTTACCTACCTTATTCCTGTGCTGAGATACAGGGTTCTGCAAGCATGCAGTAAAATGCTTGATTTCGAGAGTGATCAAAACTAATGAAAACATTGTTGGGGTAAAACCTAAAGGGAAAGGCCTAGCACCAAACTGCATTGGCCATCTGATCTAACTTCTGGAGGCAGTCAAAATGATCCTTAGAATTCTTCCCTACCTTTTTCCTGTGCTGAGATACAGGGTGCTCCAACCCTGCAGTAAAATGCTTGATTTCTACAGTGATCGAAACTTATGAAAACATTGTTGGGGTAAAACCTAAAGGCAAAGGCCTAGCACCAAATTGCATTGGCCATCTGATCTAACTTCTGGAGGCAGTCAAAATGATCCTTAGAATTCTTCCCTACCTTATTCCTGTGCTGAGATACAGGCTGCTCCATCCCTACAGTAAAATGCTTGATTTCGAGAGTGATCAAAACTAATGAAAACATTGTTGGGGTAAAACCTAAAGGGAAAGGCCTAGCACCAAATTGCATTGGCCACCTGATCTAACTTCTGGAGGCAGTCAAAATGATCCTAAGAATTCTTCCCTACCTTATTCCTGTGCTGAGATACAGGGTGCTCCAAACCTGCAGTAAAATGCTTGATTTAGATTGTGAGCAAAACTAATGAAAACATTGTTGGGGTAAAACCTAAAGGGAAAGGCCTAGCACCAAATTGCATTGGCCATCTGATCTAACTTCTGGAGGCAGTCAAAATGAGTATTTGAATTCTTCCCTACCTTATTCCTGTGCTGAGATAAAGGGTGCTCCACCCTGGAGTAAAATGCTTGATTTTGAGAGCGAGCGAAACTAATGAAAACATTGTTGGGGTAAAACCTAAAGGGAAAGGCCTAGCACCTAATTGCATTGGCCATCTGATCTAACTTCTGGAGGCAGTCAAAATGAGTATTTGAATTCTTACCTACCTTATTCCTGTGCTGAGATACAGGGTTCTGCAACCCTGCAGTAAAATGCTTGAATTCGAGAGTGATCGAAACTAATGAAAACATTGTTGGGGTAAAACCTAAAGGGAAAGGCCTAGCACCAAATTGCATTGTATATCTGATCTAACTTCTGGAGGCAGTCAAAATGATCCTTAGAATTCTTCCCTACCTTATTCCTGTGCTGAGATAAAGGGTGCTCCAAACCTGCAGTAAAATGCTTGATTTTGAGAGTGATCGAAACTAATGAAAACATTGTTGGGGTAAAACCTAAAGGGAAAGACCTAGCACGAAATTGCATTGGCCATCTGATCTAACTTCTGGAGGCAGTCAAAATGAGTATTTGAATTCTTCCCTACCTTATTCCTGTGCTGAGATACAGTGTGCTCCAACTCTGCAGTAAAATATTTGATTTTGAGAGTGATCGAAACTAATGCAAACATTGTTGGGGTAAAACCTAAAGGGAAAGGCCTAGCACCAAATTGCATTGTCCATCTGATCTAACTTCTGGAGGCAGTCAAAATGATCCTTAGAATTCTTCCCTACCTTATTCCTGTGCTGAGATACAGGGTGCTCCAACCCTGCAGTAAAATGCTTGATTTTGAGAGTGAGCGAAACTAATGAAAACATTGTTGGGGTAAAACCTAAAGGGAAAGACCTAGCACCAAATTGCATTGGCCATCTGATCTAACTTCTGGAGGCAGTCAAAATGATCCTTAGAATTCTTCCCTACCTTATTCCTGTGCTGAGATACAGGGTGCTCCAACCCTACAGGAAAATGCTTGATTTCAGCAGTGATCAAAACTAATGAAAACATTGTTGGGGTAAAACCTAAAGGGAAAGACCTAGCACCAAATTGCATTGGCCATCTGATCTAACTTCTGGAGGCAGTCAAAATGATCCTTAGAATTCTTCCCTACCTTATTCCTGTGCTGAGATACAGGCTGCTCCATCCCTGCAGTAAAATGCTTGATTTCGAGAGTGAGTGAAACTGATGAAAACATTGTTGGGGTAAAACCTAAAGGGAAAGGCCTAGCACCAAATTGCATTGGCCATCTGATCTAACTTCTGGAGGCAGTCAAAATGAGTATTTGAATTCTTCCCTACCTTATTCCTGTGCTGAGATACTCTGAGCTCCAACCAGCTGTAAAATGCTTGATTTTGAGAGTGAGCGAAACTAATGAAATCATTGTTGGGGTAAAACCTAAAGGGAAAGGCCTAGCACCAAATTGCATTGGCCATCTGATCTAACTTCTGGAGGCAGTCAAAATGAGTATTTGAATTCCTACCTACCTTACTCCTCTGCTGAGATACAGTGTGCTCCACCCTGCTGTAAAATGCTTGATTTCTGCAGTGATCAAAACTAATGAAAACATTGTTGGGGTAAAACCCTAAAGGGAAAGGCCTAGCACCAAATTGCATTGGCCATCTGATCTAACTTCTGGAGGCAGTCAAAATGATCCTTATAATTTTTCCCTACCTTATTCCTGTGCTGAGATACAGGCTGCTCCATCCCTGCAGTAAAATGCTTGATTTTGAAAGTGATCGAAACTAATGAAAACATTGTTGGGGTAAAACCTAAAGGGAAAGGCCTAGCACCAAATTGCATTGGCCATCTGTTCTAACTTCTGGAGGCAGTCAAAATGAGTATTTGAATTCTTCCCTACCTTATTCCTGTGCTGAGATACAGGCTGCTCCATCCCTGTTGTAAAATGCTTGTAAAGTGATCAAAACTGAAAACAAGGTAAAACCTAAAGGGAAAGACCTAGCACCAAATTGCATTAAAAGGCAGTCAAAATACAGTATTTGAATTCTTCCCTACCTTATTCCTGTGTGAGATACAGGCTGCTCCATCCCTGCAGTATAATGCTGGATGGGCAAGGAGCTACTGGACACACTATTACTTAAAAGGAAACTCTACAGGTAGTGGACGGAAGGACAGGTAGAACAGGGGGAATATAAGGAAGCTGCCCGAGCAGCGAGAGTCCTGGTTAGGAAATCCAAAGCAGAGTTTGAATTGAATCTAGCCAGGGAGATTAGAGGGAACACTAAGAACTTTTACAGGTATATTAATGGGAAGAAGAAGACTAGGGAAGGTGTGGGCCCCCTCAGAAAGGAAAATGGTGACATGGTCACAAGGGATGAGGAAAAGGCTGAGGTACTTAATAACTTCTTTACCTCAGTCTTCACTGCAAGGGCCTCTAGCCACACTCCTGATGTTATGGAAGTCAAAGCCAGGGATGGGGAGGAAGAACTGCCCATTGTAAGTGCAGATCAGGTTCGTGATCATCTGAAGAACCTGAAAGTGTTCAAGTCCATGGGACCCGACGGGATACACCCACGGGTACTAAGAGAAGTGGCAGACGAGGTTGCTAAACCCCTCTCTATTATATTTCAAAAGTCATGGCAATCTGGTGAAGTCCCCACGGACTGGAAAAGGGGAAACATTGCCCCCATCTTCAAAAAGGGTAAGAAGGAGGAACCAGGGCACTACAGGCCAGTCAGTCTCACCTCTGTGCCTGGAAAGATCATGGAGCAGATCCTCCTGGAGTCACTACTTGCTCAAAAGAATAGTGAAGAGGTAATTGGGAACAGGCAGCATGGCTTTGCCAAGGGCAAATCCTGCCTGACCAACCTGGTGGCCTTCTATGAGCAGGTGACAACATTAATAGATGAGGGGCGAGCAACTGATGTCATTTACCTGGACCTGAGCAAAGCCTTTGACACTGTCCCGCACCACATCCTGGTCTCCAAACTGGTGACACATGGGTTTGATGGGTGGACCACTAGATGGATAAGGAACTGGCTTGATGGCCACACCCAAAGAGTGGCTGTCAATGGGTCCATGTCCCAGTGGAGGCCAGTGACAAGCGGAGTCCCTCAGGGATCAGTCCTGGGACCTGTCTTGTTCAACATCTTTGTGGGTGACATGGACAGTGGCATTGAGTGCACCCTCAGCAAGTTTGCTGATGACACCAAGCTGTGTGGTGCAGCAGACACACTGGAGGGAAGGGAGGCCATCCAGAGGGACCTTGACAGGCTGGAGAGGTGGGCACAAGCCAACCTCATGAAGTTCAATAAGAGCAAGTGCAGGGTCCTGCATCTGGGTCGAGGCAATCCCAGGCACAAATACAGGCTGGGCAGTGACTGGCTGGAAAGTAGCCCTGAGGAGAGAGACTTGGGGGTGCTGGTGGACAAAAAGCTCAACATGAGCTCTCAATGTGCACTTGCAGCCCGCAAGGCCAATCAGATCCTGGGCTGCATCAGGAGAAGTGTGGCTAGCAGGTCGAGGGAGGTGATCCTCCCCCTCTACTCAGCCCTGGTGAGACCCCGCCTGGAGTACTGTGTCCAGTTCTGGAGCCCCTATTACAAGAGGGATGTGGAGGTGCTGGAGCGTGTCCAGAGAAGGGCCACAAGGATGATCAGAGGGCTGGAGCACCTCTCCTATGAGAGCAGACTGAAGGAGTTGGGGCTGTTCAGTCTGCAGAAGAGAAGGCTCCGAGGTGACCTAATTGTGGCCTTCCAGTATCTGAAGGGGGCCTACAGGAAGGCTGGGGAGGGACTGCTCAGGATGTCAGGTAGTGATAGGACTAGGGGGAATGGAATGAAGCTGGAGGTGGGGAGATTCAGGCTAGATGTGAGGAGGAGGTTCTTCACCATGAGAGTGGTGAGACCCTGGAATGGGTTGTCCAGGGAGGTGGTCGAGGCCCCGTCCCTGGGGGTGTTTAAGAGCAGGCTGGATGAGGCTCTGTCCAGCCTGATCTAGTCTGGGGTTTCCCTGCCCATGGCAGGGGGGTTGGAACTAGATGATCCTTGTGGTCCCTTCCAACCCTGAATGAAACTATGAAACTATGAAACTATGAAATAATTTCGAGAGTGAGCGAAACTAATGAAAACATTGTTGGGGTAAAACCTAAAGGGAAAGGCCTAGCACCAAATTGCATTGGCCATCTGATCTAACTTCTGGAGGCAGTCAAAATGATCCTTAGAATTCTTCCCTACCTTATTCCTGTGCTGAGATACAGGGTGCTCCACCCTGGTGTAAAATGCCTGATTTTGAGAGTGAGCGAAACTAATGAAAACATTGTTGGGGTAAAACCTAAAGGGAAAGGCCTAGCACCAAATTGCATT
Organism: Melanerpes aurifrons; assembly: GCA_011125475.1. Classification (NCBI taxonomy): domain Eukaryota; kingdom Metazoa; phylum Chordata; class Aves; order Piciformes; family Picidae; genus Melanerpes; species Melanerpes aurifrons. Next base: position 85,030 of record WWNC01000232.1, read on the forward strand.
GGCCATCTGATCTAACTTCTGGAGGCAGTCAAAATGATCCTTAGAATTCTTCCCTACCTTATTCCTGTGCTGAGATACAGGGTGCTCCAACCCTGCAGTAAAATGCTTGATTTCGAGAGTGATCAAAACTAATGAAAACATTGTTGGGGTAAAACCTAAAGGGAAAGGCCTAGCACCAAACTGCATTGGCCATCTGATCTAACTTCTGGAGGCAGTCAAAATGAGTATTTGAATTCTTCCCTACCTTATTCCTGTGCTGAGATACAGGGTGTTTCACCCTGCTGTAAAATGCTTGATTTCTACGGTGATCGAAACTTATGAAAACATTGTTGGGGTAAAACCTAAAGGCAAAGGCCTAGCACCAAATTGCATTGGCCATCTGATCTAACTTCTGGAGGCAGTCAAAATGATCCTTAGAATTCTTCCCTACCTTATTCCTGTGCTGAGATACAGGCTGCTCCATCCCTACAGTAAAATGCTTGATTTCGAGAGCGAGCGAAACTAATGAAAACATTGTTGGGGTAAAACCTAAAGGGAAAGGCCTAGCACCAAATTGCATTGGCCATCTGATCTAACTTCTGGAGGCAGTCAAAATGAGTATTTGAATTCCTACCTACCTTTCTCCTCTGCTGAGATACAGTGTGCTCCACCCTGCTGTAAAATGCTTGATTTCGAGTGTGAGCAAAACAAATGAAAACATTGTTGGGGTAAAACCTAAAGGGAAAGGCCTAGCACCTAATTGCATTGGCCATCTGATCTAACTTCTGGAGGCAGTCAAAATGATCCTTAGAATTCTTCCCTACCTTATTCCTCTGCTGAGATACAGGGTGCTGCAACCCTGCAGTAAAATGCTTGATTTCGAGAGTGATCAAAACTAATGAAAACATTGTTGGGGTAAAACCTAAAGGGAAAGGCCTAGCACCAAACTGCATTGTCCATCTGATCTAACTTCTGGAGGCAGTCAAAATGAGTATTTGAATTCTTCCCTACCTTATTCCTCTGCTGAGATACAGTGTGCTCCAACTCTGCAGTAAAATTTTTGATTTCGAGAGTGATCGAAACTAATGAAAACATTGTTGGGGTAAAACCTAAAGGGAAAGGCCTAGCACCTAATTGCATTGGCCATCTGATCTAACTTCTGGAGGCAGTCAAAATGAGTATTTGAATTCTTACCTACCTTATTCCTGTGCTGAGATACAGGGTTCTGTAAGCATGCAGTAAAATACTTGATTTTGAGAGTGAGCGAAACTAATGAAAACATTGTTGGGGTAAAACCTAAAGGGAAAGACCTAGCAACAAATTACATTGGCCATCTGATCTAACTTCTGGAGGCAGTCAAAATGAGTATTTGAATTCTTCCCTACCTTATTCCTGTGCTGAGATACAGTGTGCTCCACCCTGCTGTACAATGCTTGATTTTGAGAGTGATCGAAACTAATGAAAACATTGTTGGGGTAAAACCTAAAGGGAAAGGCCTAGCACCAAATTGCATTGGCCATCTGATCTAACTTCTGGAGGCAGTCAAAATGATCCTTAGAATTCTTCCCTACCTTATTCCTGTGCTGAGATACAGGCTGCTCCATCCCTACAGTAAAATGCTTGATTTCGAGAGTGAGCGAAACTAATGAAAACATTGTTGGGGTAAAACCTAAAGGGAAAGGCCTAGCACCAAATTGCATTGGCCATCGGATCTAACTTCTGGAGGCAGTCAAAATGATCCTTAGAATTCTTACCTACCTTATTCCTGTGCTGAGATACAGGGTGCTGCAACCCTGCAGTAAAATGCTTGATTTCGAGAGTGATCAAAAGTAATGAAAACATTGTTGGGGTAAAACCTAAAGGGAAAGGCCTAGAACGAAACTGCATTGTCCATCTGATCTAACTTCTGGAGGCAGTCAAAATGAGTATTTGAATTCTTCCCTACCTTATTCCTGTGCTGAGATACAGGGTGTTTCACCCTGCTGTAAAATGCTTGATTTCTACAGTGATCAAAACTAATGAAAACATTGTTGGGGTAAAACCTAAAGGGAAAGGCCTAGCACCAAATTGCATTGGCCATCTGATCTAACTTCTGGAGGCAGTCAAAATGATCCTAAGAATTCTTCCCTACCTTACTCCTGTGCTGAGATACAGGGTGCTCCAACCCTACACTAAAATGCTTGATTTCTGCAGTGATCAAAACTAATGGAAACATTGTTGGGGTAAAACCTAAAGGGAAAGACCTAGCACCAAATTGCATTGGCCATCTGATCTAACTTCTGGAGGCAGTCAAAATGAGTATTTGAATTCTTCCCTACCTTATTCCTCTGCCGAGATACAGGGTGCTCCAACCCTACACTAAAATGCTTGATTTTTGCAGTGATCGAAACTAATGGAAACATTGTTGGGGTAAAACCTAAAGGGAAATACCTAGCACGAAATTGCATTGTATATCTGATCTAACTTCTGGAGGCAGTCAAAATGAGTATTTGAATTCTTCCCTACCTTATTCCTCTGCTGAGATACACTGAGCTCCAACCTGCTGTAACATGCTTGATTTTGAGAGCGAGCGAAACTAATGAAAACATTGTTGGGGTAAAACCTAAAGGGAAAGGCCTAGCACCTAATTGCATTGGCCATCTGATCTAACTTCTGGAGGCAGTCAAAATGAGTATTTGAATTCTTACCTACCTTATTCCTGTGCTGAGATACAGGGTTCTGCAAGCATGCAGTAAAATGCTTGATTTCGAGAGTGATCAAAACTAATGAAAACATTGTTGGGGTAAAACCTAAAGGGAAAGGCCTAGCACCAAATTGCATTGGCCATCTGATCTAACTTCTGGAGGCAGTCAAAATGAGTATTTGAATTCTTCCCTACCTTATTCCTGTGCTGAGATACAGGGTGTTTCACCCTGCTGTAAAATGCTTGATTTCTACAGTGATCGAAACTAATGAAAACATTGTTGGGGTAAAACCTAAAGGGAAAGGCCTAGCACCAAATTGCATTGGCCATCTGATCTAACTTCTGGAGGCAGTCAAAATGATCCTTAGAATTCTTCCCTACCTTATTCCTGTGCTGAGATACAGGCTGCTCCAACCCTACACTAAAATGCTTGATTTCTACAGTGATCTAAACTAATGAAAACATTGTTGGGGTAAAACCTAAAGGGAAAGACCTAGCACCGAATTTCATTGGCCATCTGATCTAACTTCTGGAGGCAGTCAAAATGAGTATTTGAATTCTTCCCTACCTTATTCCTGTGCTGAGATACAGGGTGCTCCAACCCTGCAGTAAAATGCTTGATTTCAGCAGTGATCAAAAATAATGAAAACATTGTTGGGGTAAAACCTAAAGGGAAAGACCTAGCAACAAATTTCATTGGCCATCTGATCTAACTTCTGGAGGCAGTCAAAATGAGTATTTGAATTCTTCCCTACCTTATTCCTGTGCTGAGATACAGGGTGCTCCACCCTGCTGTACAATGCTTGATTTTGAGAGTGATCGAAACTAATGAAAACATTGTTGGGGTAAAACCTAAAGGGAAAGGCCTAGCACCAAATTGCATTGGCCATCTGATCTAACTTCTGGAGGCAGTCAAAATGATCCTTAGAATTCTTCCCTACCTTATTCCTGTGCTGAGATACAGGCTGCTCCATCCCTACAGTAAAATGCTTGATTTCGAGAGTGAGCGAAACTAATGAAAACATTGTTGGGGTAAAACCTAAAGGGAAAGGCCTAGCACCAAATTGCATTGGCCATCTGATCTAACTTCTGGAGGCAGTCAAAATGATCCTTAGAATTCTTCCCTACCTTATTCCTGTGCTGAGATACAGGGTGCTCCAACCCTACAGTAAAATGCTTGATTTCGAGAGTGATCGAAACTAATGAAAACATTGTTGGGGTAAAACCTAAAGGGAAAGGCCTAGCACCAAATTGCATTGGCCATCTGATCTAACTTCTGGAGGCAGTCAAAATGATCCTTAGAATTCTTACCTACCTTATTCCTGTGCTGAGATACAGGTGCTGCCACCCTGCAGTAAAATGCTTGATTTCGAGAGTGATCAAAACTAATGAAAACATTGTTGGGGTAAAACCTAAAGGGAAAGGCCTAGCACCAAACTGCATTGTCCATCTAATCTAACTTCTGGAGGCAGTCAAAATGAGTATTTGAATTCTTCCCTACCTTATTCCTCTGCTGAGATACAGGGTGTTTCACCCTGCTGTAAAATGCTTGATTTCTACAGTGATCTAAACTAATGAAAACATTGTTGGGGTAAAACCTAAAGGGAAAGGCCTAGCACCAAATTGCATTGGCCATCTGATCTAACTTCTGGAGGCAGTCAAAATGAGTATTTGAATTCTTCCCTACCTTACTCCTGTGCTGAGATACAGGGTGCTCCAACCCTACACTAAAATGCTTGATTTCTGCAGTGATCAAAACTAATGGAAACATTGTTGGGGTAAAACCTAAAGGGAAAGACCTAGCACCAAATTGCATTGGCCATCTGATCTAACTTCTGGAGGCAGTCAAAATGAGTATTTGAATTCTTCCCTACCTTATTCCTCTGCCGAGATACAGGGTGCTCCAACCCTACACTAAAATGCTTGATTTCTGCAGTGATCGAAACTAATGGAAACATTGTTGGGGTAAAACCTAAAGGGAAATACCTAGCACCAAATTGCATTGGCCATCTGATCTAACTTCTGGAGGCAGTCAAAATGAGTATTTGAATTCTTCCCTACCTTATTCCTCTGCTGAGATACACTGAGCTCCAACCTGCTGTAACATGCTTGATTTCGAGAGTAAGCGAAACTAATGGAAACATTGTTGGGGTAAAACCTAAAGGGAAAGGCCTAGCACCTAATTGCATTGGCCATCTGATCTAACTTCTGGAGGCAGTCAAAATGAGTATTTGAATTCTTACCTACCTTATTCCTGTGCTGAGATACAGGGTTCTGCAAGCATGCAGTAAAATGCTTGATTTCGAGAGTGATCAAAACTAATGAAAACATTGTTGGGGTAAAACCTAAAGGGAAAGGCCTAGCACCAAATTGCATTGGCCATCTGATCTAACTTCTGGAGGCAGTCAAAATGAGTATTTGAATTCTTCCCTACCTTATTCCTGTGCTGAGATACAGGGTGTTTCACCCTGCTGTAAAATGCTTGATTTCTACAGTGATCGAAACTTATGAAAACATTGTTGGGGTAAAACCTAAAGGCAAAGGCCTAGCACCAAATTGCATTGGCCATCTGATCTAACTTCTGGAGGCAGTCAAAATGATCCTTAGAATTCTTCCCTACCTTATTCCTGTGCTGAGATACAGGCTGCTCCTTCCTACAGTAAAATGCTTGATTTCTACAGTGAGCGAAACTAATGAAAACATTGTTGGGGTAAAACCTAAAGGGAAAGGCCTAGCACCAAATTGCATTGGCCACCTGATCTAACTTCTGGAGGCAGTCAAAATGAGTATTTGAATTCTTCCTACCTTATTCCTGTGCTGAGATACAGGGTGCTCCAAACCTGCAGTAAAATGCTTGATTTCAGATTGTGAGCAAAACTAATGAAAACATTGTTGGGGTAAAACCTAAAGGGAAAGGCCTAGCACCAAATTGCATTGGCCATCTGATCTAACTTCTGGAGGCAGTCAAAATGAGTATTTGAATTCTACCTACCTTATTCCTTTGCTGAGATACAGGGTGATCCACCCTGCTGTAAAATGCTTGATTTTGAGAGTGATCAAAACTAATGAAAACATTGTTGGGGAAAACCCTAAAGGGAAAGGCCTAGCACCAAATTGCATTGGCCATCTGATCTAACTTCTGGAGGCAGTCAAAATGAGTATTTGAATTCTTCCCTACCTTATTCCTCTGCTGAGATAAAGGGTGCTCCAACCCTGCAGTAAAATGCTTGATTTCTACAGTGATCAAAACTAATGAAAACATTGTTGGGGTAAAACCTAAAGGGAAAGGCCTAGCACCAAATTGCATTGGCCATCTGATCTAACTTCTGGAGGCAGTCAAAATGATCCTTAGAATTTTTCCCTACCTTATTCCTGTGCTGAGATACAGGCTGCTCCATCCCTGCAGTAAAATGCTTGATTTCAGAGTGATCAAAACTAATGAAAAAATTGTTGGGGTAAAACCTAAAGGGAAAGGCCTAGCACCAAATTGCATTGGCCATCTGATCTAACTTCTGGAGGCAGTCAAAATGAGTATTTGAATTCTACCTACCTTACTCCTCTGCTGAGATACAGTGTGCTCCACCCTGCTGTAAAATGCTTGATTTCGAGTGTGAGCAAAACAAATGAAAACATTGTTGGGGTAAAACCTAAAGGCAAAGGCCTAGCACCAAATTGCATTGGCCATCTGATCTAACTTCTGGAGGCAGTCAAAATGATCCTTAGAATTCTTCCCTACCTTATTCCTGTGCTGAGATACAGGGTGCTGCAACCCTGCAGTAAAATGCTTGATTTCAGCAGTGATCAACACTAATGAAAACATTGTTGGGGTAAAACCTAAAGGGAAAGGCCTAGCACCAAACTGCATTGTCCATCTGATCTAACTTCTGGAGGCAGTCAAAATGAGTATTTGAATTCTTCCCTACCTTATTCCTCTGCTGAGATACAGTGTGCTCCAACTCTGCAGTAAAATTTTGATTTCGAGAGTGATCGAAACTAATGAAAACATTGTTGGGGTAAAACCTAAAGGGAAAGGCCTAGCACCAAATTTCATTGTCCATCTGATCTAACTTCTGGAGGCAGTCAAAATGATCCTTAGAATTCTTCCCTACCTTATTCCTGTGCTGAGATACACGCTGCTCCATCCCTACAGTAAAATGCTTGATTTCTGAGAGTGAGCGAAACTAATGAAAACATTGTTGGGGTAAAACCTAAAGGGAAAGACCTAGCACCAAATTGCATTGGCCATCTGATCTAACTTCTGGAGGCAGTCAAAATGAGTATTTGAATTCTTCCCTACCTTATTCCTGTGCTGAGATACAATGCTCCAACCCTGCTGTACAATGCTTGATTTTGAGAGTGATCGAAACTAATGAAAACATTGTTGGGGTAAAACCTAAAGGGAAAGGCCTAGCACCTAATTGCATTGGCCATCTGATCTAACTTCTGGAGGCAGTCAAAATGATCCTTAGAATTCTTACCTACCTTATTCCTGTGCTGAGATACAGGGTGCTGCAACCCTGCAGTAAAATGCTTGATTTCGAGAGTGATCAAAACTAATGAAAACATTGTTGGGGTAAAACCTAAAGGGAAAGGCCTAGCACCAAATTGCATTGGCCATCTGATCTAACTTCTGGAGGCAGTCAAAATGAGTATTTGAATTCTTCCCTACCTTATTCCTCTGCCGAGATACAGGGTGCTCCAACCCTACACTAAAATGCTTGATTTCTGCAGTGATCGAAACTAATGGAAACATTGTTGGGGTAAAACCTAAAGGGAAATACCTAGCACCAAATTGCATTGTATATCTGATCTAACTTCTGGAGGCAGTCAAAATGAGTATTTGAATTCTTCCCTACCTTATTCCTCTGCTGAGATACACTGAGCTCCAACCTGCTCTAAAATGCTTGATTTCGAGAGTGATCAAAACTAATGAAAACATTGTTGGGGTAAAACCTAAAGGGAAAGGCCTAGCACCAAATTGCATTGGCCATCTGATCTAACTTCTGGAGGCAGTCAAAATGAGTATTTGAATTCTTCCCTACCGTATTCCTGTGCTGAGATACAGTGTGCTCCACCCTGGTGTAAAATGCTTGATTTTGAGAGTGATCAAAACTAATGAAAACATTGTTGGGGTAAAACCTAAAGGGAAAGGCCTAGCACCTAATTACATTGGCCATCTGATCTAACTTCTGGAGGCAGTCAAAATGAGTATTTGAATTCTTACCTACCTTATTCCTGTGCTGAGATACAGAGTTCTGCAAGCATTCAGTAAAATGCTTGATTTCTACAGTGATCAAAACTAATGAAAACATTGTTGGGGTAAAACCTAAAGGGAAAGGCCTAGCACCAAACTGCATTGGCCATCTGATCTAACTTCTGGAGGCAGTCAAAATGAGTATTTGAATTCTTCCCTACCTTATTCCTGTGCTGAGATACAGGCTGCTCCTTCCCTACAGTAAAATGCTTGATTTCTACATTGATCGAAACTAATGAAATCATTGTTGGGGTAAAACCTAAAGGGAAAGGCCTAGCACCAAATTGCATTGGCCACCTGATCTAACTTCTGGAGGCAGTCAAAATGAGTATTTGAATTCTTCCCTACCTTATTCCTGTGCTGAGATACAGGGTGCTCCAAACCTGCAGTAAAATGCTTGATTTAGATTGTGAGCAAAACTAATGAAAACATTGTTGGGGTAAAACCTAAAGGGAAAGGCCTAGCACCAAATTGCATTGTCCATCTGATCTAACTTCTGGAGGCAGTCAAAATGATTTGAATTCTTACCTACCTTATTCCTTTGCTGAGATACAGTGTGATCCACCCTGCTGTAAAATGCTTGATTTTGAGAGTGATCAAAACTAATGAAAACATTGTTGGGGAAAACCTAAAGGGAAAGGCCTAGCACCAAACTGCATTGTCCATCTGATCTAACTTCTGGAGGCAGTCAAAATGATCCTTTGAATTTTCCCTACCTTATTCCTGTGCTGAGATACAGGCTGCTCCATCCCTGCAGTTAAATGCTTGATTTTGAGAGTGATCGAAACTAATGAAAACATTGTTGGGGTAAAACCTAAAGGGAAAGTCCTAGCACCAAATTGCATTGGCCATCTGATCTAACTTCTGGAGGCAGTCAAAATGAGTATTTGAATTCTTCCCTACCTTATTCCTGTGCTGAGATAAAGGGTCCTCCAACCCTGTAGTAAAATGCTTGATTTCTAGAGTGATCAAAACTAATGAAAACATTGTTGGGGTAAAACCTAAAGGAAAGACCTAGCACCAAATTGCATTGGCCATCTGATCTAACTTCTGGAGGCAGTCAAAATGATCCTTGAATTTTCCCTACCTTATTCCTGTGCTGAGATACAGGCTGCTCCATCCCTGCAGTAAAATGCTTGATTTTGAGAGTGATCGAAACTAATGAAAACATTGTTGGGGTAAAACCTAAAGGGAAAGGCCTAGCACCAAATTGCATTGGCCATCTGTTCTAAATTCTGGAGGCAGTCAAAATGATATTTGAATTCTTCCCTACCTTATTCCTCTGCTGAGATACAGTGTGCTCCAACCTGCTGTAAAATGCTTGATTTCGAGAGTGATCAAAACTAATGAAAACATTGTTGGGGTAAAACCTAAAGGGAAAGGCCTAGCACCAAATTGCATTGGCCATCTGATCTAACTTCTGGAGGCAGTCAAAATGATCCTTGAATTCTTCCCTACCTTATTCCTGTGCTGAGATACAGGCTGCTCCATCCCTACAGTAAAATGCTTGATTTCGCAGTGAACGAAACTAATGGAAACATTGTTGGGGTAAAACCTAAAGGGAAAGGCCTAGCACCAAATTGCATTGGCCATCTGATCTAACTTCTGGAGGCAGTCAAAATGAGTATTTGAATTCTTCCCTACCTTATTCCTCTGCTGAGATACACTGTGCTCCAACCTACAGTAAAATGCTTGATTTCAGCAGTGATCAAAACTAATGAAAACATTGTTGGGGTAAAACCTAAAGGGAAAGGCCTAGCACCAAATTGCATTGGCCATCTGATCTAACTTCTGGAGGCAGTCAAAATGAGTATTTGAATTCTTCCCTACCTTATTCCTGTGCTGAGATACAGTGTGCTCCACCCTGGTGTAAAATGCTTGATTTTGAGAGTGATCGAAACTAATGAAAACATTGTTGGGGTAAAACCTAAAGGGAAAGGCCTAGCACCTAATTGCATTGGCCATCTGATCTAACTTCTGGAGGCAGTCAAAATGAGTATTTGAATTCTTCCCTACCTTATTCCTCTGCTGAGATACAGAGTTTGCACCCATTCAGTAAAATGCTTGATTTCGAGAGTGATCAAAACTAATGAAAACATTGTTGGGGTAAAACCTAAAGGAAAGGCCTAGCACCAAACTGCATTGGCCATCTGATCTAACTTCTGGAGGCAGTCAAAATGAGTATTTGAATTCTTCCCTACCTTATTCCTGTGCTGAGATACAGGCTGCTCCAACCCTACAGTAAAATGCTTGATTTCTACAGTGATCAAAACTAATGAAACATTGTTGGGGTAAAACCTAAAGGGAAAGGCCTAGCACCAAATTGCATTGGCCATCTGATCTAACTTCTGGAGGCAGTCAAAATGAGTATTTGAATTCTTCCCTACCTTATTCCTGTGCTGAGATACAGGGTGCTCCAAACCTGCAGTAAAATGCTTGATTTAGAGTGAGCAAAACTAATGAAAACATTGTTGGGGTAAAACCTAAAGGGAAAGGCCTAGCACCAAATTGCATTGTCCATCTGATCTAACTTCTGGAGGCAGTCAAAATGAGTATTTGAATTCCTACCTACCTTATTCCTTTGCTGAGATACAGTGTGATCCACCCTGCTGTAAAATGCTTGATTTTGAGAGTGATCAAAACTAATGAAAACATTGTTGGGGAAAACCCTAAAGGGAAAGGCCTAGCACCAAATTGCATTGGCCATCTGATCTAACTTCTGGAGGCAGTCAAAATGAGTATTTGAATTCTTCCTACCTTATTCCTCTGCTGAGATACAGGGTGCTCCAACCCTGCAGTAAAATGCTTGATTTCTGCAGTGATCAAAACTAATGAAAACATTTTGGGGTAAAACCTAAAGGGAAAGGCCTAGCACCAAATTGCATTGGCCATCTGATCTAACTTCTGGAGGCAGTCAAAATGATCCTTAGAATTCTTCCCTACCTTATTCCTGTGCTGAGATACAGGCTGCTCCATCCCTGCAGTAAAATGCTTGATTTCGAGAGTGAGCGAAACTAATCAAAAAATTGTTGGGGTAAAACCTAAAGGGAAAGGCCTAGCACCAAATTGCATTGGCCATCTGATCTAACTTCTGGAGGCAGTCAAAATGAGTATTTGAATTCTTCCCTACCTTATTCCTCTGCTGAGATACAGTGTGCTCCACCCTGCTGTAAAATGCTTGATTTCGAGAGTGAGCAAAACTAATGAAAACATTGTTGGGGTAAAACCTAAAGGAAAGGCCTAGCACCAAATTGCATTGGCCATCTGATCTAACTTCTGGAGGCAGTCAAAATGATCCTTAGAATTCTTCCCTACCTTATTCCTGTGCTGAGAAAGGGTGCTGCAACCCTTACAGTAAAATGCTTGATTTCAGCAGTTCAAAACTAATGAAAACATTGTTGGGGTAAAACCTAAAGGGAAAGGCCTTGCATTGTCCATCTGATCTAACTTCTGAGGCAGTCAAAATGAGTATTTGAATTCTTCCCTACCTTATTCCTCTGCTGAGATACAATGCTCCAACTCTGTAAAATTTGATTTTGAGAGTGATCGAAACTAATGAAAACATTGTTGGGGTAAAACCTAAAGGGAAAGGCCTAGCACCAAATTGCATTGGCCATCTGATCTAACTTCTGGAGGCAGTCAAAATGATCCTTAGAATTCTTCCCTACCTTATTCCTGTGCTGAGATACAGGGTGCTCCATCCCTACAGTAAAATGCTTGATTTCGAGCAGTGATCAAAACTAATGAAAACATTGTTGGGGTAAAACCTAAAGGGAAAGGCCTAGCACCAAACTGCATTGGCCATCTCATCTAACTTCTGGAGGCAGTCAAAATGAGTATTTGAATTCTTCCCTACCTTATTCCTCTGCTGAGATACAGGGTGTTTCACCCTGCTGTAAAATGCTTGATTTTACAGTGATCTAAACTAATGAAAACATTGTTGGGGTAAAACCTAAAGGGAAAGACCTAGCACCAAATTGCATTGGCCATCTGATCTAACTTCTGGAGGCAGTCAAAATGAGTATTTGAATTCTTCCCTACCTTATTCCTGTGCTGAGATACAGGGTGCTCCAACCCTACACTAAAATGCTTGATTTCTGCAGTGATCGAAACTAATGGAAACATTGTTGGGGTAAAACCTAAAGGGAAAGACCTAGCACCAAATTGCATTGGCCATCTGATCTAACTTCTGGAGGCAGTCAAAATGAGTATTTGAATTCTTCCCTACCTTATTCCTGTGCTGAGATACAGGGTGCTCCAACCCTACACTAAAATGCTTGATTTCTGCAGTGATCGAAACTAATGGAAACATTGTTGGGGTAAAACCTAAAGGGAAAGACCTAGCACCAAATTGCATTGGCCATCTGATCTAACTTCTGGAGGCAGTCAAAATGAGTATTTGAATTCTTCCCTACCTTATTCCTCTGCTGAGATACACTGAGCTCCAACCTGCTGTAAAATGCTTGATTTCGAGAGTGATCGAAACTAATGAAAACATTGTTGGGGTAAAACCTAAAGGGAAAGGCCTAGCACCAAATTGCATTGGCCATCTGATCTAACTTCTGGAGGCAGTCAAAATGAGTATTTGAATTCTTCCTACCTTATTCCTGTGCTGAGATACAGTGTGCTCCACCCTGGTGTAAAATGCTTGATTTTGAGAGTGAGCGAAACTAATGAAAACATTGTTGGGGTAAAACCTAAAGGGAAAGGCCTAGCACCTAATTGCATTGGCCATCTGATCTAACTTCTGGAGGCAGTCAAAATGAGTATTTGAATTCTACCTACCTTATTCCTGTGCTGAGATACAGTGTGCTCCACCCTACTGTAAAATGCTTGATTTTGAGAGTGATCAAAACTAATGAAAAATTGTTGGGGAAAACCTAAAGGGAAAGGCCTAGCACCAAATTGCATTGGCCATCTGATCTAACTTCTGGAGGCAGTCAAAATGATCCTTGAATTTTTCCCTACCTTATTCCTGTGCTGAGATACAGGCTGCTCCATCCCTGCAGTGAAATGCTTGATTTTGAGTTGATTGAAACTAATGGAAACATTGTTGGGGTAAAACCTAAAGGGAAAGGCCTAGAACCAAATTGCATTGGCCATCTGATCTAACTTCTGGAGGCAGTCAAAATGAGTATTTGAATTCTTCCCTACCTTATTCCTGTGCGAAGATACAGGGTGCTCCAAACCTGCTGTAAAATGCTTGATTTCTACAGTGATCAAAACTAATGAAAACATTGTTGGGGTAAAACCTAAAGGGAAAGGCCTAGCACCAAATTGCATTGGCCATCTGATCTAACTTCTGGAGGCAGTCAAAATGATTTGAATTTTACCTACCTTATTCCTTTGCTGAGATACAGGCTGATCCATCCCTGCAGTAAAATGCTTGATTTTGAGAGTGATCAAAACTAATGGAAACATTGTTGGGGTAAAACCTAAAGGGAAAGGCCTAGACCAAACTGCATTGGCCATCTGATCTAACTTCTGGAGGCAGTCAAAATGATCCTTAGAATTTTTCCCTACCTTATTCCTGTGCTGAGATACAGGCTGCTCCATCCCTGCAGTAAAATGCTTGATTTTGAAAGTGATCGAAACTAATGAAAACATTGTTGGGGTAAAACCTAAAGGGAAAGGCCTAGCACCAAATTGCATTGGCCATCTGATCTAACTTCTGGAGGCAGTCAAAATGAGTATTTGAATTCTTCCCTACCTTATTCCTGTGCTGAGATAAAGGGTCCTCCAACCCTGTAGTAAAATGCTTGATTTCTAGAGTGATCAAAACTAATGAAAACATTGTTGGGGTAAAACCTAAAGGGAAAGGCCTAGCACCAAATTGCATTGGCCATCTGATCTAACTTCTGGAGGCAGTCAAAATGATCCTTAGAATTTTTCCCTACCTTATTCCTGTGCTGAGATACAGGCTGCTCCATCCCTGCAGTAAAATGCTTGATTTCGAGACTGAGCGAAACTAATGAAAACATTGTTGGGGTAAAACCTAAAGGGAAAGGCCTAGCACCAAATTGCATTGGCCATCTGTTCTAAATTCTGGAGGTAGTCAAAATGAGTATTTGAATTCTTCCCTACCTTATTCCTCTGCTGAGATACAGTGTGCTCCAACCTGCTGTAAAATGCTTGAATTCGAGAGTGATCGAAACTAATGAAAACATTGTTGGGGTAAAACCTAAAGGGAAAGGCCTAGCACCAAATTGCATTGGCCATCTGATCTAACTTCTGGAGGCAGTCAAAATGATCCTTAGAATTCTTCCCTACCTTCTTCCTGTGCTGAGATACAGGCTGCTCCATCCCTACAGTAAAATGCTTGATTTCGAGAGTGAACGAAACTAATGAAAACATTGTTGGGGTAAAACCTAAAGGGAAAGGCCTAGCACCAAATTGCATTGGCCATCTGATCTAACTTCTGGAGGCAGTCAAAATGAGTATTTGAATTCTTCCCTACCTTATTCCTGTGCTGAGATACAGGGTGCTCCAACCCTACAGTAAAATGCTTGATTTCAGCAGTGATCAAAACTAATGAAAACATTGTTGGGGTAAAACCTAAAGGGAAAGACCTAGCACCACATTGCATTGGCCATCTGATCTAACTTCTGGAGGCAGTCAAAATGAGTATTTGAATTCTTCCCTACCTTATTCCTGTGCTGAGATACAATGTGCTCCACCCTGCTGTACAATGCTTGATTTTGAGAGTGATCGAAACTAATGAAAACATTGTTGGGGTAAAACCTAAAGGGAAAGGCCTAGCACCTAATTGCATTGGCCATCTGATCTAACTTCTGGAGGCAGTCAAAATGAGTATTTGAATTCTTCCCTACCTTATTCCTCTGCTGAGATACAGGGTGTTTCACCCTGCTGTAAAATGCTTGATTTCTACAGTGATCTAAACTAATGAAAACATTGTTGGGGTAAAACCTAAAGGCAAAGGCCTAGCACCAAATTGCATTGGCCATCTGATCTAACTTCTGGAGGCAGTCAAAATGAGTATTTGAATTCTTCCCTACCTTACTCATGTGCTGAGATACAGGGTGCTCCAACCCTACACTAAAATGCTTGATTTCTGCAGTGATCAAAACTAATGGAAACATTGTTGGGGTAAAACCTAAAGGGAAAGACCTAGCACCAAATTGCATTGGCCATCTGATCTAACTTCTGGAGGCAGTCAAAATGAGTATTTGAATTCTTCCCTACCTTATTCCTGTGCTGAGATACAGGGTGCTCCAACCCTACACTAAAATGCTTGATTTCTGCAGTGATCGAAACTAATGGAAACATTGTTGGGGTAAAACCTAAAGGGAAAGACCTAGCACCAAATTGCATTGGCCATCTGATCTAACTTCTGGAGGCAGTCAAAATGAGTATTTGAATTCTTCCCTACCTTATTCCTCTGCTGAGATACACTGAGCTCCAACCTGCTGTAAAATGCTTGATTTGAGAGTGAGCGAAACTAATGAAAACATTGTTGGGGTAAAACCTAAAGGGAAAGGCCTAGCACCAAATTGCATTGGCCATCTGATCTAACTTCTGGAGGCAGTCAAAATGATCCTTAGAATTCTTCCCTACCTTCTTCCTGTGCTGAGATACAGGCTGCTCCATCCCTACAGTAAAATGCTTGATTTCGAGAGTGAACGAAACTAATGAAAACATTGTTGGGGTAAAACCTAAAGGAAAGGCCTAGCACCAAATTGCATTGGCCATCTGATCTAACTTCTGGAGGCAGTCAAAATGATCCTTAGAATTCTTCCCTACCTTATTCCTGTGCTGAGATACAGGGTGCTCCAACCCTACAGTAAAATGCTTGATTTCAGCAGTGATCAAAACTAATGAAAACATTGTTGGGGTAAAACCTAAAGGGAAAGACCTAGCACCACATTGCATTGGCCATCTGATCTAACTTCTGGAGGCAGTCAAAATGATCCTTAGAATTCTTCCCTACCTTATTCCTGTGCTGAGATACAATGTGCTCCACCCTGCTGTACAATGCTTGATTTTGAGAGTGATCGAAACTAATGAAAACATTGTTGGGGTAAAACCTAAAGGGAAAGGCCTAGCACCTAATTGCATTGGCCATCTGATCTAACTTCTGGAGGCAGTCAAAATGATCCTTAGAATTCTTCCCTACCTTATTCCTGTGCTGAGATACAGGGTGCTCCAACCCTGCAGTAAAATGCTTGATTTCGAGATTGATCAAAACTAATGAAAACATTGTTGGGGTAAAACCTAAAGGGAAAGGCCTAGCACCAAACTGCATTGGCCATCTCATCTAACTTCTGGAGGCAGTCAAAATGAGTATTTGAATTCTTCCCTACCTTATTCCTCTGCTGAGATACAGGGTGTTTCACCCTGCTGTAAAATGCTTGATTTCTACAGTGATCTAAACTAATGAAAACATTGTTGGGGTAAAACCTAAAGGCAAAGGCCTAGCACCAAATTGCATTGGCCATCTGATCTAACTTCTGGAGGCAGTCAAAATGAGTATTTGAATTCTTCCCTACCTTACTCATGTGCTGAGATACAGGGTGCTCCAACCCTACACTAAAATGCTTGATTTCTGCAGTGATCAAAACTAATGGAAACATTGTTGGGGTAAAACCTAAAGGGAAAGACCTAGCACCAAATTGCATTGGCCATCTGATCTAACTTCTGGAGGCAGTCAAAATGAGTATTTGAATTCTTCCCTACCTTATTCCTGTGCTGAGATACAGGGTGCTCCAACCCTACACTAAAATGCTTGATTTCTGCAGTGATCGAAACTAATGGAAACATTGTTGGGGTAAAACCTAAAGGAAAGACCTAGCACCAAATTGCATTGGCCATCTGATCTAACTTCTGGAGGCAGTCAAAATGAGTATTTGAATTCTTCCCTACCTTATTCCTCTGCTGAGATACACTGAGCTCCAACCTGCTGTAAAATGCTTGATTTCGAGAGTAAGCGAAACTAATGAAAACATTGTTGGGGTAAAACCTAAAGGGAAAGGCCTAGCACCAAATTGCATTGGCCATCTGATCTAACTTCTGGAGGCAGTCAAAATGAGTATTTGAATTCTTCCCTACCTTATTCCTGTGCTGAGATACAGGGTGCTCCACCCTGGTGTAAAATGCTTGATTTCGAGAGTGAGCGAAACTAATGAAAACATTGTTGGGGTAAAACCTAAAGGGAAAGGCCTAGCACCTAATTGCATTGGCCATCTGATCTAACTTCTGGAGGCAGTCAAAATGAGTATTTGAATTCCTACCTACCTTACTCCTCTGCTGAGATACAGTGTGCTCCACCCTACTGTAAAATGCTTGATTTTGAGAGTGATCAAAACTAATGAAAAAATTGTTGGGGAAAACCCTAAAGGGAAAGGCCTAGCACCAAATTGCATTGGCCATCTGATCTAACTTCTGGAGGCAGTCAAAATGATCCTTAGAATTTTTCCCTACCTTATTCCTGTGCTGAGATACAGGCTGCTCCATCCCTGCAGTGAAATGCTTGATTTTGAGTGTGATTGAAACTAATGGAAACATTGTTGGGGTAAAACCTAAAGGGAAAGGCCTAGAACCAAATTGCATTGGCCATCTGATCTAACTTCTGGAGGCAGTCAAAATGAGTATTTGAATTCTTCCCTACCTTATTCCTGTGCGAAGATACAGGGTGCTCCACCCTGCTGTAAAATGCTTGATTTCTACAGTGATCAAAACTAATGAAAACATTGTTGGGGTAAAACCTAAAGGGAAAGGCCTAGCACCAAATTGCATTGGCCATCTGATCTAACTTCTGGAGGCAGTCAAAATGATCCTTAGAATTTTTCCCTACCTTATTCCTGTGCTGAGATACAGGCTGCTCCATCCCTGCAGTAAAATGCTTGATTTCGAGAGTGAGCGAAACTAATGGAAACATTGTTGGGGTAAAATCTAAAGGGAAAGGCCTAGGACCAAATTGCATTGGCCATCTGATCTAACTTCTGGAGGCAGTCAAAATGATCCTTAGAATTTTTCCCTACCTTATTCCTGTGCTGAGATACAGGCTGCTCCATCCCTGCAGTAAAATGCTTGATTTTGAAAGTGATCGAAACTAATGAAAACATTGTTGGGGTAAAACCTAAAGGGAAAGGCCTAGCACCAAATTGCATTGGCCATCTGTTCTAAATTCTGAAGGCAGTCAAAATGAGTATTTGAATTCTTCCCTACCTTATTCCTCTGCTGAGATACAGGGTGCTCCAACCTGCTGCAAAATGCTTGATTTCGAGATTAAGCGAAACTAATGAAAACATTGTTGGGGTAAAACCTAAAGGGAAAGGCCTAGCACCTAATTGCATTGGCCATCTGATCTAACTTCTGGAGGCAGTCAAAATGAGTATTTGAATTCTTACCTACCTTATTCCTGTGCTGAGATACAGGGTTCTGCAAGCATGCAGTAAAATGCTTGATTTCGAGAGTGATCAAAACTAATGAAAACATTGTTGGGGTAAAACCTAAAGGGAAAGGCCTAGCACCTAATTGCATTGGCCATCTGATCTAACTTCTGGAGGCAGTCAAAATGAGTATTTGAATTCTTACCTAATTTATTGCTCTGCTGAGATACAGTGTGCTCCACCCTACATTAAAATGCTTGATTATGAGAATGAGCCAAACTAATGAAAACATTGTTGGGGTAAAACCTAAAGGGAAAGGCCTAGCACCAAACTGCATTGTCCATCTGATCTAACTTCTGGAGGCAGTCAAAATGATCCTTAGAATTCTTCCCTACCTTACTCCTGTGCTGAGATACAGGCTGCTCCATCCCTACAGTAAAATGCTTGTTTTCGAGAGTGAGCGAAACTAATGAAAACATTGTTGGGGTAAAACCTAAAGGGAAAGGCCTAGCACCAAATTGCATTGGCCATCTGATCTAACTTCTGGAGGCAGTCAAAATGAGTATTTGAATTCCTACCTACCTTACTCCTTTGCTGAGATACAGGGTGCTCCAACCGTACAGTAAAATGCTTGATTTCTGCAGTGATCAAAACTAATGAAAACATTGTTGGGGTAAAACCTAAAGGGAAAGGCCTAGCACCAAATTGCATTGGCCATCTGATCTAACTTCTGGAGGCAGTCAAAATGATCCTTAGAATTCTTCCCTACCTTATTCCTGTGCTGAGATACAGGCTGCTCCATCCCTACAGTAAAATGCTTGTTTTCGAGAGTGAGCGAAACTAATGAAAACATTGTTGGGGTAAAACCTAAAGGGAAAGGCCTAGCACCAAATTGCATTGGCCATCTGATCTAACTTCTGGAGGCAGTCAAAATGAGTATTTGAATTCTTCCCTACTTTACTCCTGTGCTGAGATACAGGGTGCTCCAACCGTACAGTAAAATGCTTGATTTCTGCAGTGATCAAAACTAATGAAAACATTGTTGGGGTAAAACCTAAAGGCAAAGGCCTAGCACCAAATTGCATTGGCCATCTGATCTAACTTCTGGAGGCAGTCAAAATGAGTATTTGAATTCTTCCCTACCTTATTCGTCTGCTGAGATACACTGAGCTCCAACCTGCTGTAAAATGCTTGATTTTGAGAGTGAGCCAAACTAATGAAAACATTGTTGGGGTAAAACCTAAAGGGAAAGGCCTAGCACCAAATTGCATTGGCCATCGGATCTAAATTCTGGAGGCAGTCAAAATGAGTATTTGAATTCTTCCCTACCTTATTCCTCTGCTGAGATGCAGGGTGCTCCAACCCTGCAGTAAAATGCTTGATTTCGAGAGTGATCAAAACTAATGAAAACATTGCTGGGGTAAAACCTAAAGGGAAAGGCCTAGCACCAAATTGCATTGTCCATCTGATCTAACTTCTGGAGGCAGTCAAAATGAGTATTTGAATTCTTCCCTACCTTATTCCTCTGCTGAGATACAGGGTGCTCAAACCTGCTGTAAAATGCTTGATTTTGAGACTGATCAAAACTAATGAACACATTGTTGGGGTAAAACCTAAAGGGAAAGGTCTAGCACCAAACTGTATTGGCAATCTGATCTAACTTCTGGAGGCAGTCAAAATGATCCTTAGAATTCTTCCCTACCTTATTCCTGTGCTGAGATATAGGGTGCTCCATCCTTGCAGTAAAATGCTTGATTTCGAGAGTGAGCGAAACTAATGAAAACATTGTTGGGGTAAAACCTAAAGGGAAAGGCCTAGCACCAAATTGCATTGGCCATCTGATCTAACTTCTGGAGGCAGTCAAAATGAGTGTTTGAATTCTTCTCTACCTTATTCCTCTGCTGAGATACACTGAGCTCCAACCTGTTGTAAAATTTTGATTTCGAGAGTGATGAAACTAATGAAAACATTGTTGGGGTAAAACCTAAAGGGAAAGGCCTAGCACCAAATTGCATTGGCCATCTGATCTAACTTCTGGAGGCAGTCAAAATGAGTATTTCAATTCTTCCCTACCTTATTCCTGTGCTGAGATACACTGAGCTCCATCCTGCTGTAAAATGCTTGATTTTGAGAGTGAGCCAAACTAATGAAAACATTGTTGGGGTAAAACCTAAAGGGAAAGACCAAGCACCTAATTTCATTGGCCATCGGATCTAACTTCTGGAGGCAATCCAAATGAGTATTTGAATTCTTCCCTACCTTATTCCTGTGCTCAGATACAGTGAGCTCCAACCTGCCGTAAAATGCTTGATTTTGAGACTGATCAAAACTAATGAAAACATTGTTGGGGTAAAACCTAAAGGGAAAGGCCTAGCACCAAATTGCATTGGCCATCTGATCTAACTTCTGGAGGCAGTCAAAATGATCCTTAGAATTCTTCCCTACCTTTTTCCTGTGCTGAGATACAGGGTGCTCCAACCCTGCAGTAAAATGCTTGATTTCGAGAGTGATCGAAACTAATGAAAACATTGTTGGGGTAAAACCTAAAGGGAAAGGCCTAGCACCAAATTGCATTGGCCATCTGATCTATCTTCTGGAGGCAGTCAAAATGAGTATTTGAATTCTTCCCTACCTTATTCCTGTGCTGAGATACAGGGTGCTCCAACCCTGCAGTAAAATGCTTGATTTCTACAGTGATCGAAACTAATGAAAACATTGTTGGGGTAAAACCTAAAGGGAAAGGCCTAGCACCAAACTGCATTGTCCATCTGATCTAACTTCTGGAGGCAGTCAAAATGAGTATTTGAATTCTTCCCTACCTTATTCCTGTGCTGAGATACAGGGTGCTCCAACCCTGCAGTAAAATGCTTGATTTCGAGAGTGATCAAAACTAATGAAAACATTGTTGGGGTAAAACCTAAAGGGAAAGGCCTAGCACCAAACTGCATTGTCCATCTGATCTAACTTCTGGAGGCAGTCAAAATGAGTATTTGAATTCTTCCCTACCTTATTCCTGTGCTGAGATTCAGGGTGGTTCACCCTGCTGTCAAATGCTTGATTTCTACAGTGATCGAAACTAATGAAAACATTGTTGGGGTAAATCCTAAAGGGAAAGGCCTAGCACCAAATTGCATTGGCCATCTGATCTAACTTCTGGAGGCAGTCAAAATGATCCTTAGAATTCTTCCCTACCTTATTCCTGTGCTGAGATACAGGCTGCTCCATCCCTACAGTAAAATGCTTGATTTCGAGAGTGATCGAAACTAATTAAAACATTGTTGGGGTAAAACCTAAAGGGAAAGGCCTAGCACCAAATTGCATTGGCCATCTGATCTAACTTCTGGAGGCAGTCAAAATGATCCTTAGAATTCTTCCCTACATTATTCCTGTGCTGAGATACAGGCTGCTCCATCCCTACAGTAAAATGCATGTTTTCGAGAGTGAGCGAAACTAATGAAAACATTGTTGGGGTAAAACCTAAAGGGAAAGGCCTAGCACCAAATTGCATTGGCCATCTCATCTAACTTCTGGAGGCAGTCAAAATGAGTATTTGAATTCTTCCCTACCTTACTCCTGTGCTGAGATACAGGGTGCTCCATCCCTGCAGTAAAATGCTTGATTTCTGCAGTGATCAAAACTAATGAAAACATTGTTGGGGTAAAACCTAAAGGGAAAGGCCTAGCACCAAATTGCATTGTCCATCTGATCTAACTTCTGGAGGCAGTCAAAATGAGTATTTGAATTCTTCCCTACCTAATTCCTGTGCTGAGATACAGGGTGCTCCAACCCTGCTGTAAAATGCTTGATTTTGAGAGTGATCGAAACTAATGAAAACATTGTTGGGGTAAAACCTAAAGGGAAAGGCCTAGCACCAAATTGCATTGGCCATCTGATCTAACTTCTGGAGGCAGTCAAAATGAGTATTTGAATTCTTCCCTACCTTATTCCTCTGCTGAGATGCAGGGTGCTCCAACCCTGCAGTAAAATGCTTGATTTCGAGAGTGAACAAAACTAATGAAAACATTGCTGGGGTAAAACCTAAAGGGAAAGGCCTAGCACCAAATTGCATTGGCCATCTGATCTAACTTCTGGAGGCAGTCAAAATGAGTATTTGAATTCTTCCCTACCTTATTCCTGTGCTCAGATACAGTGAGCTCCAACCTGCTCTAAAATGCTTGATTTTGAGACTGATCAAAACTAATGAAAACATTGTTGGGGTAAAACCTAAAGGGAAAGGTCTAGCACCAAACTGCATTGGCCATCTGATCTAACTTCTGGAGGCAGTCAAAATGATCCTTAGAATTCTTCCCTAACTTATTCCTCTGCTGAGATACAGGGTGCTCCGTCCCTGCAGTAAAATGCTTGATTTCGAGAGTGATCGAAACTAATGAAAACATTGTTGGGGTAAAACCTAAAGGGAAAGGCCTAGCACCAAATTGCATTGGCCATCTGATGTAACTTCTGGAGGCAGTCAAAATGAGTGTTTGATTTCTTCTCTACCTAATTCCTCTGCTGAGATACACTGAGCTCCAACCTGTTGTAAAATTTTCGATTTCGAGAGTGATCGAAACTAATGAAAACATTGTTGGGGTAAAACCTAAAGGGAAAGGCCTAGCACCAAATTGCATTGGCCATCTGATCTAACTTCTGGAGGCAGTCAAAATGAGTATTTGAATTCTTCCCTACCTTATTCCTGTGCTGAGATACAGGGTGCTCCAACCCTGCTGTAAAATGCTTGATTTTGAGAGTGATCGAAACTAATGAAAACATTGTTGGGGTAAAACCTAAAGGGAAAGGCCTAGCACCAAATTGCATTGGCCATCTGATCTAACTTCTGGAGGCAGTCAAAATGAGTATTTGAATTCTTCCCTACCTTATTCCTGTGCTGAGATACAGGGTGCTCCAACCCTGCAGTAAAATGCTTGATTTCGAGAGTGATCGAAACTAATGAAAACGTTGTTGGGGTAAAACCTAAAGGGAAAGGCCTAGCACCTAATTGCATTGGCCATCTGATCTAACTTCTGGAGGCAGTCAAAATGAGTATTTGAATTCTTACCTAATTTATTCCTCTGCTGAGATACAGTGTGCTCCACCCTACAGTAAAATGCTTGATTATGAGAATGAGCCAAACTAATGAAAACATTGTTGGGGTAAAACCTAAAGGGAAAGACCTAGCACCAAATTTCATTGGCCATCTGATCTAACTTCTGGAGGCAGTCAAAATGAGTATTTGAATTCTTCCCTACCTTATTCCTCTGCTGAGATACAGGGTGCTCCAACCCTGCAGTAAAATGCTTGATTTCGAGAGTGAGTGAAACTAATGAAAACATTGTTGGGGTAAAACCTAAAGGGAAAGGCCTAGCACCAAATTGCATTGGCCATCTGGTCTAACTTCTGGAGGCAGTCAAAATGAGTATTTGAATTCTTCCCTACCTTATTCCTTTGCTGAGATACAGAGTGCGCCAACCCTACAGTGAAATGCTTGATTTCTACAGTGATCGAAACTAATGAAAACATTGTTGAGTTAAAACCTAAAGGGAAAGGCCTAGCACCAAATTGCATTGTCCATCTGATCTAACTTCTGGAGGCAGTCAAAATGAGTATTTGAATTCTTCCCTACCTTATACCTCTGCTGAGATACAGGGTGTTTCACCCTGCTGTCAAATGCTTGATTTCTACAGTGATCGAAACTAATGAAAACATTGTTGGGGTAAAACCTAAAGGGAAAGGCCTAGCACCAAATTGCATTGGCCATCTGATCTAACTTCTGGAGGCAGTCAAAATGATCCTTAGAATTCTTCCCTACCTTATTCCTGTGCTGAGATACAGGCTGCTCCAGCCCTACAGTAAAATGCTTGATTTCGAGAGTGATCGAAACTAATGAAAACATTGTTGGGGTAAAATATAAAGGGAAAGGCCTAGCACCAAATTGCATTGGCCATCTCATCTAACTTCTGGAGGCAGTCAAAATGAGTATTTGAATTCTTCCCTACCTTACTCCTGTGCTGAGATACAGGGTGCTCCAACCCTACAGTAAAATGCTTGATTTCGAGAGTGATCGAAACTAATGAAAACATTGTTGGGTTAAAATATAAAGGGAAAGGCCTAGCACCAAATTGCATTGGCCATTTGATCTAACTTCTGGAGGCAGTCAAAATGAGTATTTGAATTCTTCCCTACCTTATTCCTGTGCTGAGATACAGGGTGCTCCAACCCTGCAGTAAAGTGCTTGATTTTGAGAGTGATCGAAACTAATGAAAACATTGTTGGGGTAAAACCTAAAGGGAAAGGCCTAGCACCAAATTGCATTGGCCATCTGATCTAACTTCTGGAGGCAGTCAAAATGAGTATTTGAATTCTTCCCTACCTTATTCCTGTGCTGAGATACAGGGTACTCCAACCCTGCTGTAAGATGCTTGATTTTGAGAGTGAGCCAAACTAATGAAAACATTGTTGGGGTAAAACCTAAAGGGAAAGGCCTAGCACCAAATTGCATTGGCCATCTGATCTAACTTCTGGAGGCAGTCAAAATGAGTATTTGAATTCTTCCCTACCTTATTCCTCTGCTGAGATACAGGGTGCTCCAACCGTACAGTAAAATACTTGATTTCTGCAGTGATCAAAACTAATGAAAACATTGTTGGGGTAAAACCTAAAGGGAAAGGCCTAGCACCAAATTGCATTGTCCATCTGATCTAACTTCTGGAGGCAGTCAAAATGAGTATTTGAATTCTTCCCTACCTTATTCCTCTGCTGAGATACACTGAGCTCCATCCTCCTGTAAAACGCTTGATTTTGAGAGTGAGCCAAACTAATGAAAACATTGTTGGGGTAAAACCTAAAGGGAAAGGCCTAGCACCAAATTGCATTGGCCATCTGATCTAACTTCTGGAGACAGTCAAAATGAGTATTTGAATTCTTCCCTACCTTATTCCTGTGCTGAGATACAGGGTGCTGCAACACTGCAGTAAAATGCTTGATTTTGAGAGTGATCGAAACTAATGAAAACATTGTTGGGGTAAAACCTAAAGGGAAAGGCCTAGCACCAAATTGCATTGGCCATCTGATCTAACTTCTGGAGGCAGTCAAAATGATCCTTAGAATTCTTCCCTACCTTATTCCTCTGCTGAGATAAAGGGTGCTCCAACCCTGCAGTAAAATATTTGATTTCTACAGTGAGCGAAACCAATGAAAACATTGTTGGGGTAAAACCTAAAGGGAAAGGCCTAGCACCGAATTGCATTGGCCATCTGATCTAACTTCTGGAGGCAGTCAAAATGATCCTTAGAATTCTTCCCTACCTTATTCCTGTGCTGAGATACAGGCTGATCCATCCCTACAGTAAAATGCTTGATTTCGAGAGTGATCGAAACTAATTAAAACATTGTTGGGGTAAAACCTAAAGGGAAAGGCCTAGCACCAAATTGCATTGTCCATCTGATCTAACTTCTGGAGGCAGTCAAAATGATCCTTAGAATTCTTCCCTACCTTATTCCTATGCTGAGATACAGGCTGCTCCATCCCTACAGTAAAATGCTTGTTTTCGAGAGTGAGCGAAACTAATGAAAACATTGTTGGGGTAAAACCTAAAGGGAAAGGCCTAGCACCAAATTGCATTGGCCATCTCATCTAACTTCTGGAGGCAGTCAAAATGAGTATTTGAATTCTTCCCTACCTTACTCCTGTGCTGAGATACAGGGTGCTCCATCCCTGCAGTAAAATGCTTGATTTCTGCAGTGATCAAAACTAATGAAAACATTGTTGGGGTAAAACCTAAAGGGAAAGGCCTAGCACCAAATTGCATTGGCCATCTGATCTAACTTCTGGAGGCAGTCAAAATGAGTATTTGAATTCTTCCCTACCTTATTCCTCTGCTGAGATACACTGAGCTCCAATCTGCTGTAAAATGCTTGATTTTGAGAGTGAGCCAAACTAATGAAAACATTGTTGGGGTAAAACCTAAAGGGAAAGACCAAGCACCTAATTTCATTGGCTATCGGATCTAACTCTGGAGGCAATCCAAATGAGTATTTGAATTCTTCCCTACCTTATTCCTGTGCTCAGATACAGTGAGCTCCAACCTGCTGTAAAATGCTTGATTTTGAGACTGATCAAAACTAATGAAAACATTGTTGGGGTAAAACCTAAAGGGAAAGGCCTAGCACCAAACTGCATTGGCCATCTGATCTAACTTCTGGAGGCAGTCAAAATGATCCTTAGAATTCTTCCCTACCTTCTTCCTGTGCTGAGATACAGGGTGCTCCAACCCTGCAGTAAAATGCTTGATTTCGAGAGTGATCGAAACTAATGAAAACATTGTTGGGGTAAAACCTAAAGGGAAAGGCCTAGCACCAAATTGCATTGTCCATCTGATCTAACTTCTGGAGGCAGTCAAAATGATCCTTAGAATTCTTCCCTACCTTATTCCTATGCTGAGATACAGGCTGCTCCATCCCTACAGTAAAATGCTTGTTTTCGAGAGTGATCGAAACTAATGAAAACATTGTTGGGGTAAAACCTAAAGGGAAAGGCCTAGCACCAAATTGCATTGGCCATCTCATCTAACTTCTGGAGGCAGTCAAAATGAGTATTTGAATTCTTCCCTACCTTACTCCTGTGCTGAGATACAGGGTGCTCCATCCCTGCAGTAAAATGCTTGATTTCTGCAGTGATCAAAACTAATGAAAACATTGTTGGGGTAAAACCTAAAGGGAAAGGCCTAGCACCAAATTGCATTGGCCATCTGATCTAACTTCTGGAGGCAGTCAAAATGAGTATTTGAATTCTTCCCTACCTTATTCCTCTGCTGAGATACACTGAGCTCCAATCTGCTGTAAAATGCTTGATTTTGAGAGTGAGCCAAACTAATGAAAACATTGTTGGGGTAAAACCTAAAGGGAAAGACCAAGCACCTAATTTCATTGGCTATCGGATCTAACTTCTGGAGGCAATCCAAATGAGTATTTGAATTCTTCCCTACCTTATTCCTGTGCTCAGATACAGTGAGCTCCAACCTGCTGTAAAATGCTTGATTTTGAGACTGATCAAAACTAATGAAAACATTGTTGGGGTAAAACCTAAAGGGAAAGGCCTAGCACCAAACTGCATTGGCCATCTGATCTAACTTCTGGAGGCAGTCAAAATGATCCTTAGAATTCTTCCCTACCTTTTTCCTGTGCTGAGATACAGGGTGCTCCAACCCTGCAGTAAAATGCTTGATTTCGAGAGTGATCGAAACTAATGAAAACATTGTTGGGGTAAAACCTAAAGGGAAAGGCCTAGCACCAAATTGCATTGGCCATCTGATCTAACTTCTGGAGGCAGTCAAAATGAGTATTTGAATTCTTCCCTACCTTATTCCTGTGCTGAGATACAGGGTGCTCCAACCCTGCAGTAAAATGCTTGATTTCGAGAGTGATCGAAACTAATGAAAACATTGTTGGGGTAAAACCTAAAGGGAAAGGCCTAGCACCAAACTGCATTGTCCATCTGATCTAACTTCTGGAGGCAGTCAAAATGAGTATTTGAATTCTTCCCTACCTTATTCCTGTGCTGAGATACAGGGTGCTCCAACCCTGCAGTAAAATGCTTGATTTCGAGAGTGATCAAAACTAATGAAAACATTGTTGGGGTAAAACCTAAAGGGAAAGGCCTAGCACCAAACTGCATTGTCCATCTGATCTAACTTCTGGAGGCAGTCAAAATGAGTATTTGAATTCTTCCCTACCTTATTCCTGTGCTGAGATTCAGGGTGGTTCACCCTGCTGTCAAATGCTTGATTTCTACAGTGATCGAAACTAATGAAAACATTGTTGGGGTAAATCCTAAAGGGAAAGGCCTAGCACCAAATT
Organism: Melanerpes aurifrons; assembly: GCA_011125475.1. Taxonomy (NCBI): domain Eukaryota; kingdom Metazoa; phylum Chordata; class Aves; order Piciformes; family Picidae; genus Melanerpes; species Melanerpes aurifrons. The sequence goes on from WWNC01000232.1 coordinate 113,146, forward strand.
GCATTGGCCATCTGATCTAACTTCTGGAGGCAGTCAAAATGATCCTTAGAATTTTTCCCTACCTTATTCCTGTGCTGAGATACAGGCTGCTCCATCCCTACAGTAAAATGCTTGATTTTGAGAGTGAGCCAAACTAATGAAAACATTGTTGGGGTAAAACCTAAAGGGAAAGGCCTAGCACCAAATTGCATTGGCCATCTGATCTAACTTCTGGAGGCAGTCAAAATGATCCTTAGAATTTTTCCCTACCTTATTCCTGTGCTGAGATACAGGCTGCTCCAATCCCTGCAGTAAAATGCTTGATTTCGAGACTGAGCGAAACTAATGAAAACATTGTTGGGGTAAAACCTAAAGGGAAAGGCCTAGCACCAAATTGCATTGGCCATCTGTTCTAAATTCTGGAGGTAGTCAAAATGAGTATTTGAATTCTTCCCTACCTTATTCCTCTGCTGAGATACAGTGTGCTCCAACCTGCTGTAAAATGCTTGAATTCGAGAGTGATCGAAACTAATGAAAACATTGTTGGGGTAAAACCTAAAGGGAAAGGCCTAGCACCAAATTGCATTGGCCATCTGATCTAACTTCTGGAGGCAGTCAAAATGATCCTTAGAATTCTTCCCTACCTTCTTCCTGTGCTGAGATACAGGCTGCTCCATCCCTACAGTAAAATGCTTGATTTCGAGAGTGAACGAAACTAATGAAAACATTGTTGGGGTAAAACCTAAAGGGAAAGGCCTAGCACCAAATTGCATTGGCCATCTCATCTAACTTCTGGAGGCAGTCAAAATGAGTATTTGAATTCTTCCCTACCTTACTCCTGTGCTGAGATACAGGGTGCTCCATCCCTGCAGTAAAATGCTTGATTTCTGCAGTGATCAAAACTAATGAAAACATTGTTGGGGTAAAACCTAAAGGGAAAGGCCTAGCACCAAATTGCATTGGCCATCTGATCTAACTTCTGGAGGCAGTCAAAATGAGTATTTGAATTCTTCCCTACCTTATTCCTCTGCTGAGATACACTGAGCTCCAATCTGCTGTAAAATGCTTGATTTTGAGAGTGAGCCAAACTAATGAAAACATTGTTGGGGTAAAACCTAAAGGGAAAGACCAAGCACCTAATTTCATTGGCTATCGGATCTAACTTCTGGAGGCAATCCAAATGAGTATTTGAATTCTTCCCTACCTTATTCCTGTGCTCAGATACAGTGAGCTCCAACCTGCTGTAAAATGCTTGATTTTGAGACTGATCAAAACTAATGAAAACATTGTTGGGGTAAAACCTAAAGGGAAAGGCCTAGCACCAAACTGCATTGGCCATCTGATCTAACTTCTGGAGGCAGTCAAAATGATCCTTAGAATTCTTCCCTACCTTTTTCCTGTGCTGAGATACAGGGTGCTCCAACCCTGCAGTAAAATGCTTGATTTCGAGAGTGATCGAAACTAATGAAAACATTGTTGGGGTAAAACCTAAAGGGAAAGGCCTAGCACCAAATTGCATTGGCCATCTGATCTAACTTCTGGAGGCAGTCAAAATGAGTATTTGAATTCTTCCCTACCTTATTCCTGTGCTGAGATACAGGGTGCTCCAACCCTGCAGTAAAATGCTTGATTTCGAGAGTGATCGAAACTAATGAAAACATTGTTGGGGTAAAACCTAAAGGGAAAGGCCTAGCACCAAACTGCATTGTCCATCTGATCTAACTTCTGGAGGCAGTCAAAATGAGTATTTGAATTCTTCCCTACCTTATTCCTGTGCTGAGATACAGGGTGCTCCAACCCTGCAGTAAAATGCTTGATTTCGAGAGTGATCAAAACTAATGAAAACATTGTTGGGGTAAAACCTAAAGGGAAAGGCCTAGCACCAAACTGCATTGTCCATCTGATCTAACTTCTGGAGGCAGTCAAAATGAGTATTTGAATTCTTCCCTACCTTATTCCTGTGCTGAGATTCAGGGTGGTTCACCCTGCTGTCAAATGCTTGATTTCTACAGTGATCGAAACTAATGAAAACATTGTTGGGGTAAATCCTAAAGGGAAAGGCCTAGCACCAAATTGCATTGGCCATCTGATCTAACTTCTGGAGGCAGTCAAAATGATCCTTAGAATTTTCCTACCTTATTCCTGTGCTGAGATACAGGCTGCTCCATCCCTACAGTAAAATGCTTGATTTTGAGAGTGAGCCAAACTAATGAAAACATTGTTGGGGTAAAACCTAAAGGGAAAGGCCTAGCACCAAATTGCATTGGCCATCTGATCTAACTTCTGGAGGCAGTCAAAATGATCCTTAGAATTTTTCCCTACCTTATTCCTGTGCTGAGATACAGGCTGCTCAATCCCTGCAGTAAAATGCTTGATTTCGAGACTGAGCGAAACTAATAAACATTGTTGGGGTAAAACCTAAAGGGAAAGGCCTAGCACCAAATTGCATTGGCCATCTGTTCTAAATTCTGGAGGTAGTCAAAATGAGTATTTGAATTCTTCCCTACCTTATTCCTCTGCTGAGATACAGTGTGCTCCAACCTGCTGTAAAATGCTTGAATTCGAGAGTGATCGAAACTAATGAAAACATTGTTGGGGTAAAACCTAAAGGGAAAGGCCTAGCACCAAATTGCATTGGCCATCTGATCTAACTTCTGGAGGCAGTCAAAATGATCCTTAGAATTCTTCCCTACCTTCTTCCTGTGCTGAGATACAGGCTGCTCCATCCCTACAGTAAAATGCTTGATTTCGAGAGTGAACGAAACTAATGAAAACATTGTTGGGGTAAAACCTAAAGGGAAAGGCCTAGCACCAAATTGCATTGGCCATCTGATCTAACTTCTGGAGGCAGTCAAAATGATCCTTAGAATTCTTCCCTACCTTATTCCTGTGCTGAGATACAGGGTGCTCCAACCCTACAGCAAAATGCTTGATTTCAGCAGTGATCAAAACTAATGAAAACATTGTTGGGGTAAAACCTAAAGGAAAGGCCTAGCACCAAATTGCATTGGCCATCTGATCTAACTTCTGGAGGCAGTCAAAATGAGTATTTGAATTCTTCCCTACCTTATTCCTCTGCTGAGATACACTGAGCTCCAATCTGCTGTAAAATGCTTGATTTTGAGAGTGAGCCAAACTAATGAAAACATTGTTGGGGTAAAACCTAAAGGGAAAGACCAAGCACCTAATTTCATTGGCTATCGGATCTAACTTCTGGAGGCAATCCAAATGAGTATTTGAATTCTTCCCTACCTTATTCCTGTGCTCAGATACAGTGAGCTCCAACCTGCTGTAAAATGCTTGATTTTGAGACTGATCAAAACTAATGAAAACATTGTTGGGGTAAAACCTAAAGGGAAAGGCCTAGCACCAAACTGCATTGGCCATCTGATCTAACTTCTGGAGGCAGTCAAAATGATCCTTAGAATTCTTCCCTACCTTTTTCCTGTGCTGAGATACAGGGTGCTCCAACCCTGCAGTAAAATGCTTGATTTCGAGAGTGATCGAAACTAATGAAAACATTGTTGGGGTAAAACCTAAAGGGAAAGGCCTAGCACCAAATTGCATTGGCCATCTGATCTAACTTCTGGAGGCAGTCAAAATGAGTATTTGAATTCTTCCCTACCTTATTCCTGTGCTGAGATACAGGGTGCTCCAACCCTGCAGTAAAATGCTTGATTTCGAGAGTGATCGAAACTAATGAAAACATTGTTGGGGTAAAACCTAAAGGGAAAGGCCTAGCACCAAACTGCATTGTCCATCTGATCTAACTTCTGGAGGCAGTCAAAATGAGTATTTGAATTCTTCCCTACCTTATTCCTGTGCTGAGATACAGGGTGCTCCAACCCTGCAGTAAAATGCTTGATTTCGAGAGTGATCAAAACTAATGAAAACATTGTTGGGGTAAAACCTAAAGGGAAAGGCCTAGCACCAAACTGCATTGTCCATCTGATCTAACTTCTGGAGGCAGTCAAAATGAGTATTTGAATTCTTCCCTACCTTATTCCTGTGCTGAGATACAGGGTGGTTCACCCTGCTGTCAAATGCTTGATTTCTACAGTGATCGAAACTAATGAAAACATTGTTGGGGTAAATCCTAAAGGGAAAGGCCTAGCACCAAATTGCATTGGCCATCTGTTCTAAATTCTGGAGGTAGTCAAAATGAGTATTTGAATTCTTCCCTACCTTATTCCTCTGCTGAGATACAGTGTGCTCCAACCTGCTGTAAAATGCTTGAATTCGAGAGTGATCGAAACTAATGAAAACATTGTTGGGGTAAAACCTAAAGGGAAAGGCCTAGCACCAAATTGCATTGGCCATCTGATCTAACTTCTGGAGGCAGTCAAAATGAGTATTTGAATTCTTCCCTACCTTCTTCCTGTGCTGAGATACAGGCTGCTCCATCCCTACAGTAAAATGCTTGATTTCAGCAGTGATCAAAACTAATGAAAACATTGTTGGGGTAAAACCTAAAGGGAAAGGCCTAGCACCAAATTGCATTGGCCATCTGATCTAACTTCTGGAGGCAGTCAAAATGAGTATTTGAATTCTTCCCTACCTTATTCCTCTGCTGAGATACACTGAGCTCCAATCTGCTGTAAATTGCTTGATTTTGAGAGTGAGCCAAACTAATGAAAACATTGTTGGGGTAAAACCTAAAGGGAAAGACCAAGCACCTAATTTCATTGGCTATCGGATCTAACTTCTGGAGGCAATCCAAATGAGTATTTGAATTCTTCCCTACCTTATTCCTGTGCTCAGATACAGTGAGCTCCAACCTGCTGTAAAATGCTTGATTTTGAGACTGATCAAAACTAATGAAAACATTGTTGGGGTAAAACCTAAAGGGAAAGGCCTAGCACCAAACTGCATTGGCCATCTGATCTAACTTCTGGAGGCAGTCAAAATGATCCTTAGAATTCTTCCCTACCTTTTTCCTGTGCTGAGATACAGGGTGCTCCAACCCTGCAGTAAAATGCTTGATTTCGAGAGTGATCGAAACTAATGAAAACATTGTTGGGGTAAAACCTAAAGGGAAAGGCCTAGCACCAAATTGCATTGGCCATCTGATCTAACTTCTGGAGGCAGTCAAAATGAGTATTTGAATTCTTCCCTACCTTATTCCTGTGCTGAGATACAGGGTGCTCCAACCCTGCAGTAAAATGCTTGATTTCGAGAGTGATCGAAACTAATGAAAACATTGTTGGGGTAAAACCTAAAGGAAAGGCCTAGCACCAAACTGCATTGTCCATCTGATCTAACTTCTGGAGGCAGTCAAAATGAGTATTTGAATTCTTCCCTACCTTATTCCTGTGCTGAGATAAAGGGTGCTCCAACCCTGCAGTAAAATGCTTGATTTCGAGAGTGATCAAAACTAATGAAAACATTGTTGGGGTAAAACCTAAAGGGAAAGGCCTAGCACCAAACTGCATTGTCCATCTGATCTAACTTCTGGAGGCAGTCAAAATGAGTATTTGAATTCTTCCTACCTTATTCCTGTGCTGAGATACAGGGTGGTTCACCCTGCTGTCAAATGCTTGATTTCTACAGTGATCGAAACTAATGAAAACATTGTTGGGGTAAATCCTAAAGGGAAAGGCCTAGCACCAAATTGCATTGGCCATCTGTTCTAAATTCTGGAGGTAGTCAAAATGAGTATTTGAATTCTTCCCTACCTTATTCCTCTGCTGAGATACAGTGTGCTCCAACCTGCTGTAAAATGCTTGAATTCGAGAGTGATCGAAACTAATGAAAACATTGTTGGGGTAAAACCTAAAGGGAAAGGCCTAGCACCAAATTGCATTGGCCATCTGATCTAACTTCTGGAGGCAGTCAAAATGAGTATTTGAATTCTTCCCTACCTTCTTCCTGTGCTGAGATACAGGGTACTCCAACCCTACAGTAAAATGCTTGATTTCAGCAGTGATCAAAACTAATGAAAACATTGTTGGGGTAAAACCTAAAGGGAAAGGCCTAGCACCAAATTGCATTGGCCATCTGATCTAACTTCTGGAGGCAGTCAAAATGAGTATTTGAATTCTTCCCTACCTTATTCCTCTGCTGAGATACACTGAGCTCCAATCTGCTGTAAAATGCTTGATTTTGAGAGTGAGCCAAACTAATGAAAACATTGTTGGGGTAAAACCTAAAGGGAAAGACCAAGCACCTAATTTCATTGGCTATCGGATCTAACTTCTGGAGGCAATCCAAATGAGTATTTGAATTCTTCCCTACCTTATTCCTGTGCTCAGATACAGTGAGCTCCAACCTGCTGTAAAATGCTTGATTTTGAGACTGATCAAAACTAATGAAAACATTGTTGGGGTAAAACCTAAAGGGAAAGGCCTAGCACCAAACTGCATTGGCCATCTGATCTAACTTCTGGAGGCAGTCAAAATGATTATTTGAATTCTTCCCTACCTTATTCCTGTGCTGAGATACAGGGTGCTCCAACCCTGCAGTAAAATGCTTGATTTCGAGAGTGATCAAAACTAATGAAAACATTGTTGGGGTAAAACCTAAAGGGAAAGGCCTAGCACCAAATTGCATTGGCCATCTGATCTAACTTCTGGAGGCAGTCAAAATGAGTATTTGAATTCTTCCTACCTTATTCCTGTGCTGAGATACAGGGTGCTCCAACCCTGCAGTAAAATGCTTGATTTCGAGAGTGATCGAAACTAATGAAAACATTGTTGGGGTAAAACCTAAAGGGAAAGGCCTAGCACCAAACTGCATTGTCCATCTGATCTAACTTCTGGAGGCAGTCAAAATGAGTATTTGAATTCTTCCCTACCTTATTCCTGTGCTGAGATACAGGGTGCTCCAACCCTGCAGTAAAATGCTTGATTTCGAGAGTGATCAAAACTAATGAAAACATTGTTGGGGTAAAACCTAAAGGGAAAGGCCTAGCACCAAACTGCATTGTCCATCTGATCTAACTTCTGGAGGCAGTCAAAATGAGTATTTGAATTCTTCCTACCTTATTCCTGTGCTGAGATACAGGGTGGTTCACCCTGCTGTCAAATGCTTGATTTCTACAGTGATCGAAACTAATGAAAACATTGTTGGGGTAAATCCTAAAGGGAAAGGCCTAGCACCAAATTGCATTGGCCATCTGTTCTAAATTCTGGAGGTAGTCAAAATGAGTATTTGAATTCTTCCCTACCTTATTCCTCTGCTGAGATACAGTGTGCTCCAACCTGCTGTAAAATGCTTGAACTCGAGAGTGATCGAAACTAATGAAAACATTGTTGGGGTAAAACCTAAAGGGAAAGGCCTAGCACCAAATTGCATTGGCCATCTGATCTAACTTCTGGAGGCAGTCAAAATGAGTATTTGAATTCTTCCCTACCTTCTTCCTGTGCTGAGATACAGGCTGCTCCATCCCTACAGTAAAATGCTTGATTTTGAGAGTGAACGAAACTAATGAAAACATTGTTGGGGTAAAACCTAAAGGGAAAGGCCTAGCACCAAATTGCATTGGCCATCTGATCTAACTTCTGGAGGCAGTCAAAATGATCCTTAGAATTCTTCCCTACCTTATTCCTGTGCTGAGATACAGGGTGCTCCAACCCTACAGTAAAATGCTTGATTTCAGCAGTGATCAAAACTAATGAAAACATTGTTGGGGTAAAACCTAAAGGGAAAGGCCTAGCACCAAATTGCATTGGCCATCTGATCTAACTTCTGGAGGCAGTCAAAATGAGTATTTGAATTCTTCCCTACCTTATTCCTCTGCTGAGATACACTGAGCTCCAATCTGCTGTAAAATGCTTGATTTTGAGAGTGAGCCAAACTAATGAAAACATTGTTGGGGTAAAACCTAAAGGGAAAGACCAAGCACCTAATTTCATTGGCCATCGGATCTAACTTCTGGAGGCAATCCAAATGAGTATTTGAATTCTTCCCTACCTTATTCCTGTGCTCAGATACAGTGAGCTCCAACCTGCTGTAAAATGCTTGATTTTGAGACTGATCAAAACTAATGAAAACATTGTTGGGGTAAAACCTAAAGGGAAAGGCCTAGCACCAAACTGCATTGGCCATCTGATCTAACTTCTGGAGGCAGTCAAAATGATCCTTAGAATTCTTCCCTACCTTTTTCCTGTGCTGAGATACAGGGTGCTCCAACCCTGCAGTAAAATGCTTGATTTGAGAGTGATCGAAACTAATGAAAACATTGTTGGGGTAAAACCTAAAGGGAAAGGCCTAGCACCAAATTGCATTGGCCATCTGATCTAACTTCTGGAGGCAGTCAAAATGAGTATTTGAATTCTTCCCTACCTTATTCCTGTGCTGAGATACAGGGTGCTCCAACCCTGCAGTAAAATGCTTGATTTGAGAGTGATCGAAACTAATGAAAACATTGTTGGGGTAAAACCTAAAGGGAAAGGCCTAGCACCAAACTGCATTGTCCATCTGATCTAACTTCTGGAGGCAGTCAAAATGAGTATTTGAATTCTTCCCTACCTTATTCCTGTGCTGAGATACAGGGTGCTCCAACCCTGCAGTAAAATGCTTGATTTCGAGAGTGATCAAAACTAATGAAAACATTGTTGGGGTAAAACCTAAAGGGAAAGGCCTAGCACCAAACTGCATTGTCCATCTGATCTAACTTCTGGAGGCAGTCAAAATGAGTATTTGAATTCTTCCCTACCTTATTCCTGTGCTGAGATACAGGGTGGTTCACCCTGCTGTCAAATGCTTGATTTCTACAGTGATCGAAACTAATGAAAACATTGTTGGGGTAAAACCTAAAGGGAAAGGCCTAGCACCAAATTGCATTGGCCATCTGTTCTAAATTCTGGAGGTAGTCAAAATGAGTATTTGAATTCTTCCCTACCTTATTCCTCTGCTGAGATACAGTGTGCTCCAACCTGCTGTAAAATGCTTGATTTGAGAGTGATCGAAACTAATGAAAACATTGTTGGGGTAAAACCTAAAGGGAAAGGCCTAGCACCAAATTGCATTGGCCATCTGATCTAACTTCTGGAGGCAGTCAAAATGAGTATTTGAATTCTTCCCTACCTTCTTCCTGTGCTGAGATACAGGGTACTCCAACCCTACAGTAAAATGCTTGATTTCAGCAGTGATCAAAACTAATGAAAACATTGTTGGGGTAAAACCTAAAGGGAAAGGCCTAGCACCAAATTGCATTGGCCATCTGATCTAACTTCTGGAGGCAGTCAAAATGAGTATTTGAATTCTTCCCTACCTTATTCCTCTGCTGAGATACACTGAGCTCCAATCTGCTGTAAAATGCTTGATTTTGAGAGTGAGCCAAACTAATGAAAACATTGTTGGGGTAAAACCTAAAGGGAAAGACCAAGCACCTAATTTCATTGGCTATCGGATCTAACTTCTGGAGGCAATCCAAATGAGTATTTGAATTCTTCCTACCTTATTCCTGTGCTCAGATACAGTGAGCTCCAACCTGCTGTAAAATGCTTGATTTTGAGACTGATCAAAACTAATGAAAACATTGTTGGGGTAAAACCTAAAGGAAAGGCCTAGCACCAAACTGCATTGGCCATCTGATCTAACTTCTGGAGGCAGTCAAAATGATCCTTAGAATTCTTCCCTACCTTTTTCCTGTGCTGAGATACAGGGTGCTCCAACCCTGCAGTAAAATGCTTGATTTCGAGAGTGATCGAAACTAATGAAAACATTGTTGGGGTAAAACCTAAAGGGAAAGGCCTAGCACCAAATTGCATTGGCCATCTGATCTAACTTCTGGAGGCAGTCAAAATGAGTATTTGAATTCTTCCCTACCTTATTCCTGTGCTGAGATACAGGGTGCTCCAACCCTGCAGTAAAATGCTTGATTCGAGAGTGATCGAAACTAATGAAAACATTGTTGGGGTAAAACCTAAAGGGAAAGGCCTAGCACCAAACTGCATTGTCCATCTGATCTAACTTCTGGAGGCAGTCAAAATGAGTATTTGAATTCTTCCCTACCTTATTCCTGTGCTGAGATACAGGGTGCTCCAACCCTGCAGTAAAATGCTTGATTTCGAGAGTGATCAAAACTAATGAAAACATTGTTGGGGTAAAACCTAAAGGGAAAGGCCTAGCACCAAACTGCATTGTCCATCTGATCTAACTTCTGGAGGCAGTCAAAATGAGTATTTGAATTCTTCCCTACCTTATTCCTGTGCTGAGATACAGGGTGGTTCACCCTGCTGTCAAATGCTTGATTTCTACAGTGATCGAAACTAATGAAAACATTGTTGGGGTAAACCTAAAGGGAAAGGCCTAGCACCAAATTGCATTGGCCATCTGTTCTAAATTCTGGAGGTAGTCAAAATGAGTATTTGAATTCTTCCCTACCTTATTCCTCTGCTGAGATACAGTGTGCTCCAACCTGCTGTAAAATGCTTGAACTCGAGAGTGATCGAAACTAATGAAAACATTGTTGGGGTAAAACCTAAAGGGAAAGGCCTAGCACCAAATTGCATTGGCCATCTGATCTAACTTCTGGAGGCAGTCAAAATGAGTATTTGAATTCTTCCCTACCTTCTTCCTGTGCTGAGATACAGGCTGCTCCATCCCTACAGTAAAATGCTTGATTTTGAGAGTGAGCCAAACTAATGAAAACATTGTTGGGGTAAAACCTAAAGGGAAAGGCCTAGCACCAAATTGCATTGGCCATCTGATCTAACTTCTGGAGGCAGTCAAAATGATCCTTAGAATTCTTCCCTACCTTATTCCTCTGCTGAGATACAGGGTGCTCCAACCCTACAGTAAAATATTTGATTTCTACAGTGAGCGAAACCAATGAAAACATTGTTGGGGTAAAACCTAAAGGGAAAGGCCTAGCACCAAATTGCATTGGCCATCTGATCTAACTTCTGGAGGCAGTCAAAATGAGTATTTGAATTCTTCCCTACCTTATTCCTCTGCTGAGATACACTGAGCTCCAATCTGCTGTAAAATGCTTGATTTTGAGAGTGAGCCAAACTAATGAAAACATTGTTGGGGTAAAACCTAAAGGGAAAGACCAAGCACCTAATTTCATTGGCTATCGGATCTAACTTCTGGAGGCAATCCAAATGAGTATTTGAATTCTTCCCTACCTTATTCCTGTGCTCAGATACAGTGAGCTCCAACCTGCTGTAAAATGCTTGATTTTGAGACTGATCAAAACTAATGAAAACATTGTTGGGGTAAAACCTAAAGGGAAAGGCCTAGCACCAAACTGCATTGGCCATCTGATCTAACTTCTGGAGGCAGTCAAAATGATCCTTAGAATTCTTCCCTACCTTTTTCCTGTGCTGAGATACAGGGTGCTCCAACCCTGCAGTAAAATGCTTGATTTCGAGAGTGATCGAAACTAATGAAAACATTGTTGGGGTAAAACCTAAAGGGAAAGGCCTAGCACCAAATTGCATTGGCCATCTGATCTAACTTCTGGAGGCAGTCAAAATGAGTATTTGAATTCTTCCCTACCTTATTCCTGTGCTGAGATACAGGGTGCTCCAACCCTGCAGTAAAATGCTTGATTTCGAGAGTGATCGAAACTAATGAAAACATTGTTGGGGTAAAACCTAAAGGGAAAGGCCTAGCACCAAACTGCATTGTCCATCTGATCTAACTTCTGGAGGCAGTCAAAATGAGTATTTGAATTCTTCCCTACCTTATTCCTGTGCTGAGATACAGGGTGCTCCAACCCTGCAGTAAAATGCTTGATTTCGAGAGTGATCAAAACTAATGAAAACATTGTTGGGGTAAAACCTAAAGGGAAAGGCCTAGCACCAAACTGCATTGTCCATCTGATCTAACTTCTGGAGGCAGTCAAAATGAGTATTTGAATTCTTCCCTACCTTATTCCTGTGCTGAGATTCAGGGTGGTTCACCCTGCTGTCAAATGCTTGATTTCTACAGTGATCGAAACTAATGAAAACATTGTTGGGGTAAATCCTAAAGGGAAAGGCCTAGCACCAAATTGCATTGGCCATCTGATCTAACTTCTGGAGGCAGTCAAAATGATCCTTAGAATTCTTCCCTACCTTATTCCTGTGCTGAGATACAGGCTGCTCCATCCCTACAGTAAAATGCTTGATTTTGAGAGTGAGCCAAACTAATGAAAACATTGTTGGGGTAAAACCTAAAGGGAAAGGCCTAGCACCAAATTGCATTGGCCATCTGATCTAACTTCTGGAGGCAGTCAAAATGATCCTTAGAATTTTCCCTACCTTATTTCTGTGCTGAGATACAGGCTGCTCCATCCCTGCAGTAAAATGCTTGATTTCAGCAGTGATCAAAACTAATGAAAACATTGTTGGGGTAAAACCTAAAGGGAAAGGCCTAGCACCAAATTGCATTGGCCATCTGTTCTAAATTCTGGAGGTAGTCAAAATGAGTATTTGAATTCTTCCCTACCTTATTCCTCTGCTGAGATACAGTGTGCTCCAACCTGCTGTAAAATGCTTGAATTCGAGAGTGATCGAAACTAATGAAAACATTGTTGGGGTAAAACCTAAAGGGAAAGGCCTAGCACCAAATTGCATTGGCCATCTGATCTAACTTCTGGAGGCAGTCAAAATGATCCTTAGAATTCTTCCCTACCTTCTTCCTGTGCTGAGATACAGGCTCCTCCATCCCTACAGTAAAATGCTTCATTTCGAGAGTGAACGAAACTAATGAAAACATTGTTGGGGTAAAACCTAAAGGGAAAGGCCTAGCACCAAATTGCATTGGCCATCTGATCTAACTTCTGGAGGCAGTCAAAATGATCCTTAGAATTCTTCCCTACCTTCTTCCTGTGCTGAGATACAGGGTGCTCCAACCCTACAGTAAAATGCTTGATTTCAGCAGTGATCAAAACTAATGAAAACATTGTTGGGGTAAAACCTAAAGGGAAAGACCTAGCACCACATTGCATTGGCCATCTGATCTAACTTCTGGAGGCAGTCAAAATGAGTATTTGAATTCTTCCCTACCTTATTCCTGTGCTGAGATACAGGGTGCTCCAACCCTGCAGTAAAATGCTTGATTTCGAGAGTGATCGAAACTAATGAAAACATTGTTGGGGTAAAACCTAAAGGGAAAGGCCTAGCACCAAACTGCATTGTCCATCTGATCTAACTTCTGGAGGCAGTCAAAATGAGTATTTGAATTCTTCCCTACCTTATTCCTGTGCTGAGATACAGGGTGCTCCAACCCTGCAGTAAAATGCTTGATTTCGAGAGTGATCAAAACTAATGAAAACATTGTTGGGGTAAAACCTAAAGGGAAAGGCCTAGCACCAAACTGCATTGTCCATCTGATCTAACTTCTGGAGGCAGTCAAAATGAGTATTTGAATTCTTCCCTACCTTATTCCTGTGCTGAGATTCAGGGTGGTTCACCCTGCTGTCAAATGCTTGATTTCTACAGTGATCGAAACTAATGAAAACATTGTTGGGGTAAATCCTAAAGGGAAAGGCCTAGCACCAAATTGCATTGGCCATCTGATCTAACTTCTGGAGGCAGTCAAAATGATCCTTAGAATTCTTCCCTACCTTATTCCTGTGCTGAGATACAGGCTGCTCCATCCCTACAGTAAAATGCTTGATTTTGAGAGTGAGCCAAACTAATGAAAACATTGTTGGGGTAAAACCTAAAGGGAAAGGCCTAGCACCAAATTGCATTGGCCATCTGATCTAACTTCTGGAGGCAGTCAAAATGATCCTTAGAATTTTTCCCTACCTTATTTCTGTGCTGAGATACAGGCTGCTCCATCCCTGCAGTAAAATGCTTGATTTCAGCAGTGATCAAAACTAATGAAAACATTGTTGGGGTAAAACCTAAAGGGAAAGGCCTAGCACCAAATTGCATTGGCCATCTGTTCTAAATTCTGGAGGTAGTCAAAATGAGTATTTGAATTCTTCCCTACCTTATTCCTCTGCTGAGATACAGTGTGCTCCAACCTGCTGTAAAATGCTTGAATTCGAGAGTGATCGAAACTAATGAAAACATTGTTGGGGTAAAACCTAAAGGGAAAGGCCTAGCACCAAATTGCATTGGCCATCTGATCTAACTTCTGGAGGCAGTCAAAATGATCCTTAGAATTCTTCCCTACCTTCTTCCTGTGCTGAGATACAGGCTCCTCCATCCCTACAGTAAAATGCTTCATTTCGAGAGTGAACGAAACTAATGAAAACATTGTTGGGGTAAAACCTAAAGGGAAAGGCCTAGCACCAAATTGCATTGGCCATCTGATCTAACTTCTGGAGGCAGTCAAAATGATCCTTAGAATTCTTCCCTACCTTCTTCCTGTGCTGAGATACAGGGTGCTCCAACCCTACAGTAAAATGCTTGATTTCAGCAGTGATCAAAACTAATGAAAACATTGTTGGGGTAAAACCTAAAGGGAAAGACCTAGCACCACATTGCATTGGCCATCTGATCTAACTTCTGGAGGCAGTCAAAATGAGTATTTGAATTCTTCCCTACCTTATTCCTGTGCTGAGATACAATGTGCTCCACCCTGATGTACAATGCTTGATTTTGAGAGTGATCGAAACTAATGAAAACATTGTTGGGGTAAAACCTAAAGGGAAAGGCCTAGCACCTAATTGCATTGGCCATCTGATCTAACTTCTGGAGGCAGTCAAAATGATCCTTAGAATTCTTACCTACCTTATTCCTGTGCTGAGATACAGGGTGCTGCAACCCTGCAGTAAAATGCTTGATTTCGAGAGTGTGTGAAACTAATGAAAACATTGTTGGGGTAAAACCTAAAGGGAAAGGCCTAGCACCAAACTGCATTGGCCATCTCATCTAACTTCTGGAGGCAGTCAAAATGAGTATTTGAATTCTTCCCTACCTTATTCCTCTGCTGAGATACAGGGTGTTTCACCCTGCTGTAAAATGCTTGATTTCTACAGTGATCTAAACTAATGAAAACATTGTTGGGGTAAAACCTAAAGGCAAAGGCCTAGCACCAAATTGCATTGGCCATCTGATCTAACTTCTGGAGGCAGTCAAAATGAGTATTTGAATTCTTCCCTACCTTACTCATGTGCTGAGATACAGGGTGCTCCAACCCTACACTAAAATGCTTGATTTCTGCAGTGATCAAAACTAATGGAAACATTGTTGGGGTAAAACCTAAAGGGAAAGACCTAGCACCAAATTGCATTGGCCATCTGATCTAACTTCTGGAGGCAGTCAAAATGAGTATTTGAATTCTTCCCTACCTTATTCCTCTGCTGAGATACAGGGTGCTCCAACCCTACACTAAAATGCTTGATTTCTGCAGTGATCGAAACTAATGGAAACATTGTTGGGGTAAAACCTAAAGGGAAAGACCTAGCACCAAATTGCATTGGCCATCTGATCTAACTTCTGGAGGCAGTCAAAATGAGTATTTGAATTCTTCCCTACCTTATTCCTCTGCTGAGATACACTGAGCTCCAACCTCCTGTAAAATGCTTGATTTCGAGAGTAAGCGAAACTAATGAAAACATTGTTGGGGTAAAACCTAAAGGAAAGGCCTAGCACCAAATTGCATTGGCCATCTGATCTAACTTCTGGAGGCAGTCAAAATGATCCTTAGAATTCTTCCCTACCTTCTTCCTGTGCTGAGATACAGGCTGCTCCATCCCTACAGTAAAATGCTTGATTTCGAGAGTGAACGAAACTAATGAAAACATTGTTGGGGTAAAACCTAAAGGGAAAGGCCTAGCACCAAATTGCATTGGCCATCTGATCTAACTTCTGGAGGCAGTCAAAATGATCCTTAGAATTCTTCCCTACCTTATTCCTGTGCTGAGATACAGGGTGCTCCAACCCTACAGTAAAATGCTTGATTTCAGCAGTGATCAAAACTAATGAAAACATTGTTGGGGTAAAACCTAAAGGGAAAGACCTAGCACCACATTGCATTGGCCATCTGATCTAACTTCTGGAGGCAGTCAAAATGAGTATTGAATTCTTCCCTACCTTATTCCTGTGCTGAGATACAACGTGCTCCACCCTGATATACAATGCTTGATTTTGAGAGTGATCGAAACTAATGAAAACATTGTTGGGGTAAAACCTAAAGGGAAAGGCCTAGCACCTAATTGCATTGGCCATCTGATCTAACTTCTGGAGGCAGTCAAAATGATCCTTAGAATTCTTACCTACCTTATTCCTGTGCTGAGATACAGGGTGCTGCAACCCTGCAGTAAAATGCTTGATTTCGAGAGTGATCAAAACTAATGAAAACATTGTTGGGGTAAAACCTAAAGGGAAAGGCCTAGCACCAAACTGCATTGGCCATCTCATCTAACTTCTGGAGGCAGTCAAAATGAGTATTTGAATTCTTCCCTACCTTATTCCTCTGCTGAGATACAGGGTGTTTCACCCTGCTGTAAAATGCTTGATTTCTACAGTGATCTAAACTAATGAAAACATTGTTGGGGTAAAACCTAAAGGGAAAGGCCTAGCACCAAATTGCATTGGCCATCTGATCTAACTTCTGGAGGCAGTCAAAATGAGTATTTGAATTCTTCCCTACCTTACTCATGTGCTGAGATACAGGGTGCTCCAACCCTACACTAAAATGCTTGATTTCTGCAGTGATCAAAACTAATGGAAACATTGTTGGGGTAAAACCTAAAGGGAAAGACCTAGCACCAAATTGCATTGGCCATCTGATCTAACTTCTGGAGGCAGTCAAAATGAGTATTTGAATTCTTCCCTACCTTATTCCTCTGCTGAGATACAGGGTGCTCCAACCCTACACTGAAATGCTTGATTTCTGCAGTGATCAAAACTAATGGAAACATTGTTGGGGTAAAACCTAAAGGGAAAGACCTAGCACCAAATTGCATTGGCCATCTGATCTAACTTCTGGAGGCAGTCAAAATGAGTATTTGAATTCTTCCCTACCTTATTCCTCTGCTGAGATACACTGAGCTCCAATCTGCTGTAAAATGCTTGATTTTGAGAGTGAGCCAAACTAATGAAAACATTGTTGGGGTAAAACCTAAAGGGAAAGACCAAGCACCTAATTTCATTGGCTATCGGATCTAACTTCTGGAGGCAATCCAAATGAGTATTTGAATTCTTCCCTACCTTATTCCTGTGCTCAGATACAGTGAGCTCCAACCTGCCGTAAAATGCTTGATTTTGAGACTGATCAAAACTAATGAAAACATTGTTGGGGTAAAACCTAAAGGGAAAGGCCTAGCACCAAACTGCATTGGCCATCTGATCTAACTTCTGGAGGCAGTCAAAATGATCCTTAGAATTCTTCCCTACCTTTTTCCTGTGCTGAGATACAGGGTGCTCCAACCCTGCAGTAAAATGCTTGATTTTGAGAGTGATCGAAACTAATGAAAACATTGTTGGGGTAAAACCTAAAGGGAAAGGCCTAGCACCAAATTGCATTGGCCATCTGATCTAACTTCTGGAGGCAGTCAAAATGAGTATTTGAATTCTTCCCTACCTTATTCCTGTGCTGAGATACAGGGTGCTCCTACCCTGCAGTAAAATGCTTGATTTCGAGAGTGATCGAAACTAATGAAAACATTGTTGGGGTAAAACCTAAAGGGAAAGGCCTAGCACCAAACTGCATTGTCCATCTGATCTAACTTCTGGAGGCAGTCAAAATGAGTATTTGAATTCTTCCCTACCTTATTCCTGTGCTGAGATACAGGGTGCTCCAACCCTGCAGTAAAATGCTTGATTTCGAGAGTGATCAAAACTAATGAAAACATTGTTGGGGTAAAACCTAAAGGGAAAGGCCTAGCACCAAACTGCATTGTCCATCTGATCTAACTTCTGGAGGCAGTCAAAATGAGTATTTGAATTCTTCCCTACCTTATTCCTGTGCTGAGATTCAGGGTGGTTCACCCTGCTGTCAAATGCTTGATTTCTACAGTGATCGAAACTAATGAAAACATTGTTGGGGTAAATCCTAAAGGGAAAGGCCTAGCACCAAATTGCATTGGCCATCTGATCTAACTTCTGGAGGCAGTCAAAATGATCCTTAGAATTCTTCCCTACCTTATTCCTGTGCTGAGATACAGGCTGCTCCATCCCTACAGTAAAATGCTTGATTTTGAGAGTGAGCCAAACTAATGAAAACATTGTTGGGGTAAAACCTAAAGGGAAAGGCCTAGCACCAAATTGCATTGGCCATCTGATCTAACTTCTGGAGGCAGTCAAAATGATCCTTAGAATTTTTCCCTACCTTATTTCTGTGCTGAGATACAGGCTGCTCCATCCCTGCAGTAAAATGCTTGATTTCAGCAGTGATCAAAACTAATGAAAACATTGTTGGGGTAAAACCTAAAGGGAAAGGCCTAGCACCAAATTGCATTGGCCATCTGTTCTAAATTCTGGAGGTAGTCAAAATGAGTATTTGAATTCTTCCTACCTTATTCCTCTGCTGAGATACAGTGTGCTCCAACCTGCTGTAAAATGCTTGAATTCGAGAGTGATCGAAACTAATGAAAACATTGTTGGGGTAAAACCTAAAGGGAAAGGCCTAGCACCAAATTGCATTGGCCATCTGATCTAACTTCTGGAGGCAGTCAAAATGATCCTTAGAATTCTTCCCTACCTTCTTCCTGTACTGAGATACAGGCTGCTCCATCCTACAGTAAAATGCTTCATTTCGAGAGTGAACGAAACTAATGAAAACATTGTTGGGGTAAAACCTAAAGGGAAAGGCCTAGCACCAAATTGCATTGGCCATCTGATCTAACTTCTGGAGGCAGTCAAAATGATCCTTAGAATTCTTCCCTACCTTATTCCTGTGCTGAGATACAGGGTGCTCCAACCCTACAGTAAAATGCTTGATTTCAGCAGTGATCAAAACTAATGAAAACATTGTTGGGGTAAAACCTAAAGGGAAAGACCTAGCACCACATTGCATTGGCCATCTGATCTAACTTCTGGAGGCAGTCAAAATGAGTATTTGAATTCTTCCCTACCTTATTCCTGTGCTGAGATACAATGTGCTCCACCCTGATGTACAATGCTTGATTTTGAGAGTGATCGGAAACTAATGAAAACATTGTTGGGGTAAAACCTAAAGGGAAAGGCCTAGCACCTAATTGCATTGGCCATCTGATCTAACTTCTGGAGGCAGTCAAAATGATCCTTAGAATTCTTACCTACCTTATTCCTGTGCTGAGATACAGGGTGCTGCAACCCTGCAGTAAAATGCTTGATTTCGAGATTGATCAAAACTAATGAAAACATTGTTGGGGTAAAACCTAAAGGGAAAGGCCTAGCACCAAACTGCATTGGCCATCTCATCTAACTTCTGGAGGCAGTCAAAATGAGTATTTGAATTCTTCCCTACCTTATTCCTCTGCTGAGATACAGGGTGTTTCACCCTGCTGTAAAATGCTTGATTTCTACAGTGATCTAAACTAATGAAAACATTGTTGGGGTAAAACCTAAAGGGAAAGGCCTAGCACCAAACTGCATTGGCCATCTGATCTAACTTCTGGAGGCAGTCAAAATGATCCTTAGAATTCTTCCCTACCTTTTTCCTGTGCTGAGATACAGGGTGCTCCAACCCTGCAGTAAAATGCTTGATTTCGAGAGTGATCGAAACTAATGAAAACATTGTTGGGGTAAAACCTAAAGGGAAAGGCCTAGCACCAAATTGCATTGGCCATCTGATCTAACTTCTGGAGGCAGTCAAAATGAGTATTTGAATTCTTCCCTACCTTATTCCTGTGCTGAGATACAGGGTGCTCCAACCCTGCAGTAAAATGCTTGATTTCGAGAGTGATCGAAACTAATGAAAACATTGTTGGGGTAAAACCTAAAGGGAAAGGCCTAGCACCAAACTGCATTGTCCATCTGATCTAACTTCTGGAGGCAGTCAAAATGAGTATTTGAATTCTTCCCTACCTTATTCCTGTGCTGAGATACAGGGTGCTCCAACCCTGCAGTAAAATGCTTGATTTGAGAGTGATCAAAACTAATGAAAACATTGTTGGGGTAAAACCTAAAGGGAAAGGCCTAGCACCAAACTGCATTGTCCATCTGATCTAACTTCTGGAGGCAGTCAAAATGAGTATTTGAATTCTTCCCTACCTTATTCCTGTGCTGAGATTCAGGGTGGTTCACCCTGCTGTCAAATGCTTGATTTCTACAGTGATCGAAACTAATGAAAACATTGTTGGGGTAAATCCTAAAGGGAAAGGCCTAGCACCAAATTGCATTGGCCATCTGTTCTAAATTCTGGAGGTAGTCAAAATGAGTATTTGAATTCTTCCCTACCTTATTCCTCTGCTGAGATACAGTGTGCTCCAACCTGCTGTAAAATGCTTGAATTCGAGAGTGATCGAAACTAATGAAAACATTGTTGGGGTAAAACCTAAAGGGAAAGGCCTAGCACCAAATTGCATTGGCCATCTGATCTAACTTCTGGAGGCAGTCAAAATGATCCTTAGAATTCTTCCCTACCTTCTTCCTGTGCTGAGATACAGGCTGCTCCATCCCTACAGTAAAATGCTTCATTTCGAGAGTGAACGAAACTAATGAAAACATTGTTGGGGTAAAACCTAAAGGGAAAGGCCTAGCACCAAATTGCATTGGCCATCTGATCTAACTTCTGGAGGCAGTCAAAATGATCCTTAGAATTCTTCCCTACCTTATTCCTGTGCTGAGATACAGGGTGCTCCAACCCTACAGTAAAATGCTTGATTTCAGCAGTGATCAAAACTAATGAAAACATTGTTGGGGTAAAACCTAAAGGGAAAGACCTAGCACCACATTGCATTGGCCATCTGATCTAACTTCTGGAGGCAGTCAAAATGAGTATTTGAATTCTTCCCTACCTTATTCCTGTGCTGAGATACAATGTGCTCCACGCTGATGTACAATGCTTGATTTTGAGAGTGATCGAAACTAATGAAAACATTGTTGGGGTAAAACCTAAAGGAAAGGCCTAGCACCTAATTGCATTGGCCATCTGATCTAACTTCTGGAGGCAGTCAAAATGATCCTTAGAATTCTTACCTACCTTATTCCTGTGCTGAGATACAGGGTGCTGCAACCCTGCAGTAAAATGCTTGATTTTTGAGATTGATCAAAACTAATGAAAACATTGTTGGGGTAAAACCTAAAGGGAAAGGCCTAGCACCAAACTGCATTGGCCATCTCATCTAACTTCTGGAGGCAGTCAAAATGAGTATTTGAATTCTTCCCTACCTTATTCCTCTGCTGAGATACAGGGTGTTTCACCCTGCTGTAAAATGCTTGATTTCTACAGTGATCTAAACTAATGAAAACATTGTTGGGGTAAAACCTAAAGGAAAGGCCTAGCACCAAACTGCATTGGCCATCTGATCTAACTTCTGGAGGCAGTCAAAATGATCCTTAGAATTCTTCCCTACCTTTTTCCTGTGCTGAGATACAGGGTGCTCCAACCCTGCAGTAAAATGCTTGATTTCGAGAGTGATCGAAACTAATGAAAACATTGTTGGGGTAAAACCTAAAGGGAAAGGCCTAGCACCAAATTGCATTGGCCATCTGATCTAACTTCTGGAGGCAGTCAAAATGAGTATTTGAATTCTTCCCTACCTTATTCCTGTGCTGAGATACAGGGTGCTCCAACCCTGCAGTAAAATGCTTGATTTCGAGAGTGATCGAAACTAATGAAAACATTGTTGGGGTAAAACCTAAAGGGAAAGGCCTAGCACCAAACTGCATTGTCCATCTGATCTAACTTCTGGAGGCAGTCAAAATGAGTATTTGAATTCTTCCCTACCTTATTCCTGTGCTGAGATACAGGGTGCTCCAACCCTGCAGTAAAATGCTTGATTTCGAGAGTGATCAAAACTAATGAAAACATTGTTGGGGTAAAACCTAAAGGGAAAGGCCTAGCACCAAATTGCATTGGCCATCTGATCTAACTTCTGGAGGCAGTCAAAATGAGTATTTGAATTCTTCCCTACCTTATTCCTCTGCTGAGATACAGGGTGTTTCACCCTGCTGTAAAATGCTTGATTTCTACAGTGATCTAAACTAATGAAAACATTGTTGGGGTAAAACCTAAAGGCAAAGGCCTAGCACCAAATTGCATTGGCCATCTGATCTAACTTCTGGAGGCAGTCAAAATGAGTATTTGAATTCTTCCCTACCTTACTCATGTGCTGAGATACAGGGTGCTCCAACCCTACACTAAAATGCTTGATTTCTGCAGTGATCAAAACTAATGGAAACATTGTTGGGGTAAAACCTAAAGGGAAAGACCTAGCACCAAATTGCATTGGCCATCTGATCTAACTTCTGGAGGCAGTCAAAATGAGTATTTGAATTCTTCCCTACCTTATTCCTCTGCTGAGATACAGGGTGCTCCAACCCTACACTAAAATGCTTGATTTCTGCAGTGATCGAAACTAATGGAAACATTGTTGGGGTAAAACCTAAAGGGAAAGACCTAGCACCAAATTGCATTGGCCATCTGATCTAACTTCTGGAGGCAGTCAAAATGAGTATTTGAATTCTTCCCTACCTTATTCCTCTGCTGAGATACACTGAGCTCCAACCTCCTGTAAAATGCTTGATTTCGAGAGTAAGCGAAACTAATGAAAACATTGTTGGGGTAAAACCTAAAGGGAAAGGCCTAGCACCAAATTGCATTGGCCATCTGATCTAACTTCTGGAGGCAGTCAAAATGATCCTTAGAATTCTTCCCTACCTTCTTCCTGTGCTGAGATACAGGCTGCTCCATCCCTACAGTAAAATGCTTGATTTCGAGAGTGAACGAAACTAATGAAAACATTGTTGGGGTAAAACCTAAAGGGAAAGGCCTAGCACCAAATTGCATTGGCCATCTTATCTAACTTCTGGAGGCAGTCAAAATGATCCTTAGAATTCTTCCCTACCTTATTCCTGTGCTGAGATACAGGGTGCTCCAACCCTACAGTAAAATGCTTGATTTCAGCAGTGATCAAAACTAATGAAAACATTGTTGGGGTAAAACCTAAAGGGAAAGACCTAGCACCACATTGCATTGGCCATCTGATCTAACTTCTGGAGGCAGTCAAAATGAGTATTTGAATTCTTCCCTACCTTATTCCTGTGCTGAGATACAATGTGCTCCACCCTGATGTACAATGCTTGATTTTGAGAGTGATCGAAACTAATGAAAACATTGTTGGGGTAAAACCTAAAGGGAAAGGCCTAGCACCTAATTGCATTGGCCATCTGATCTAACTTCTGGAGGCAGTCAAAATGATCCTTAGAATTCTTACCTACCTTATTCCTGTGCTGAGATACAGGGTGCTGCAACCCTGCAGTAAAATGCTTGATTTCGAGATTGGTCAAAACTAATGAAAACATTGTTGGGGTAAAACCTAAAGGGAAAGGCCTAGCACCAAACTGCATTGGCCATCTCATCTAACTTCTGGAGGCAGTCAAAATGAGTATTTGAATTCTTCCCTACCTTATTCCTCTGCTGAGATACAGGGTGTTTCACCCTGCTGTAAAATGCTTGATTTCTACAGTGATCTAAACTAATGAAAACATTGTTGGGGTAAAACCTAAAGGGAAAGGCCTAGCACCAAATTGCATTGGCCATCTGATCTAACTTCTGGAGGCAGTCAAAATGAGTATTTGAATTCTTCCCTACCTTACTCATGTGCTGAGATACAGGGTGCTCCAACCCTACACTAAAATGCTTGATTTCTGCAGTGATCAAAACTAATGGAAACATTGTTGGGGTAAAACCTAAAGGGAAAGACCTAGCACCAAATTGCATTGGCCATCTGATCTAACTTCTGGAGGCAGTCAAAATGAGTATTTGAATTCTTCCCTACCTTATTCCTCTGCTGAGATACAGGGTGCTCCAACCCTACACTAAAATGCTTGATTTCTGCAGTGATCAAAACTAATGGAAACATTGTTGGGGTAAAACCTAAAGGGAAAGACCTAGCACCAAATTGCATTGGCCATCTGATCTAACTTCTGGAGGCAGTCAAAATGAGTATTTGAATTCTTCCCTACCTTATTCCTCTGCTGAGATACACTGAGCTCCAATCTGCTGTAAAATGCTTGATTTTGAGAGTGAGCCAAACTAATGAAAACATTGTTGGGGTAAAACCTAAAGGAAAGACCAAGCACCTAATTTCATTGGCTATCGGATCTAACTTCTGGAGGCAATCCAAATGAGTATTTGAATTCTTCCCTACCTTATTCCTGTGCTCAGATACAGTGAGCTCCAACCTGCCGTAAAATGCTTGATTTTGAGACTGATCAAAACTAATGAAAACATTGTTGGGGTAAAACCTAAAGGGAAAGGCCTAGCACCAAACTGCATTGGCCATCTGATCTAACTTCTGGAGGCAGTCAAAATGATCCTTAGAATTCTTCCCTACCTTTTTCCTGTGCTGAGATACAGGGTGCTCCAACCCTGCAGTAAAATGCTTGATTTCGAGAGTGATCGAAACTAATGAAAACATTGTTGGGGTAAAACCTAAAGGGAAAGGCCTAGCACCAAATTGCATTGGCCATCTGATCTAACTTCTGGAGGCAGTCAAAATGAGTATTTGAATTCTTCCCTACCTTATTCCTGTGCTGAGATACAGGGTGCTCCAACCCTGCAGTAAAATGCTTGATTTCGAGAGTGATCGAAACTAATGAAAACATTGTTGGGGTAAAACCTAAAGGGAAAGGCCTAGCACCAAATTGCATTGTCCATCTGATCTAACTTCTGGAGGCAGTCAAAATGAGTATTTGAATTCTTCCCTACCTTATTCCTGTGCTGAGATACAGGGTGCTCCAACCCTGCAGTAAAATGCTTGATTTCGAGAGTGATCAAAACTAATGAAAACATTGTTGGGGTAAAACCTAAAGGGAAAGGCCTAGCACCAAACTGCATTGTCCATCTGATCTAACTTCTGGAGGCAGTCAAAATGAGTATTTGAATTCTTCCCTACCTTATTCCTGTGCTGAGATACAGGGTGGTTCACCCTGCTGTCAAATGCTTGATTTCTACAGTGATCGAAACTAATGAAAACATTGTTGGGGTAAATCCTAAAGGGAAAGGCCTAGCACCAAATTGCATTGGCCATCTGATCTAACTTCTGGAGGCAGTCAAAATGATCCTTAGAATTCTTCCCTACCTTATTCCTGTGCTGAGATACAGGCTGCTCCATCCCTACAGTAAAATGCTTGATTTTGAGAGTGAGCCAAACTAATGAAAACATTGTTGGGGTAAAACCTAAAGGGAAAGGCCTAGCACCAAATTGCATTGGCCATCTGATCTAACTTCTGGAGGCAGTCAAAATGATCCTTAGAATTTTCCCTACCTTATTCCTGTGCTGAGATACAGGCTGCTCCATCCCTGCAGTAAAATGCTTGATTTCAGCAGTGATCAAAACTAATGAAAACATTGTTGGGGTAAAACCTAAAGGGAAAGGCCTAGCACCAAATTGCATTGGCCATCTGTTCTAAATTCTGGAGGTAGTCAAAATGAGTATTTGAATTCTTCCCTACCTTATTCCTCTGCTGAGATACAGTGTGCTCCAACCTGCTGTAAAATGCTTGAATTCGAGAGTGATCGAAACTAATGAAAACATTGTTGGGGTAAAACCTAAAGGGAAAGGCCTAGCACCAAATTGCATTGGCCATCTGATCTAACTTCTGGAGGCAGTCAAAATGATCCTTAGAATTCTTCCCTACCTTCTTCCTGTGCTGAGATACAGGCTGCTCCATCCCTACAGTAAAATGCTTCATTTCGAGAGTGAACGAAACTAATGAAAACATTGTTGGGGTAAAACCTAAAGGGAAAGGCCTAGCACCAAATTGCATTGGCCATCTGATCTAACTTCTGGAGGCAGTCAAAATGATCCTTAGAATTCTTCCCTACCTTATTCCTGTGCTGAGATACAGGGTGCTCCAACCCTACAGTAAAATGCTTGATTTCAGCAGTGATCAAAACTAATGAAAACATTGTTGGGGTAAAACCTAAAGGGAAAGACCTAGCACCACATTGCATTGGCCATCTGATCTAACTTCTGGAGGCAGTCAAAATGAGTATTTGAATTCTTCCCTACCTTATTCCTGTGCTGAGATACAATGTGCTCCACCCTGATGTACAATGCTTGATTTTGAGAGTGATCGAAACTAATGAAAACATTGTTGGGGTAAAACCTAAAGGGAAAGGCCTAGCACCTAATTGCATTGGCCATCTGATCTAACTTCTGGAGGCAGTCAAAATGATCCTTAGAATTCTTACCTACCTTATTCCTGTGCTGAGATACAGGGTGCTGCAACCCTGCA
The DNA here is from genome assembly GCA_011125475.1 of Melanerpes aurifrons. Classification (NCBI taxonomy): domain Eukaryota; kingdom Metazoa; phylum Chordata; class Aves; order Piciformes; family Picidae; genus Melanerpes; species Melanerpes aurifrons. The sequence continues at coordinate 139,350 of WWNC01000232.1, forward strand.
GTAAAATGCTTGATTTGAGATTGATCAAAACTAATGAAAACATTGTTGGGGTAAAACCTAAAGGGAAAGGCCTAGCACCAAACTGCATTGGCCATCTCATCTAACTTCTGGAGGCAGTCAAAATGAGTATTTGAATTCTTCCCTACCTTATTCCTCTGCTGAGATACAGGGTGTTTCACCCTGCTGTAAAATGCTTGATTTCTACAGTGATCGAAACTAATGAAAACATTGTTGGGGTAAAACCTAAAGGCAAAGGCCTAGCACCAAATTGCATTGGCCATCTGATCTAACTTCTGGAGGCAGTCAAAATGAGTATTTGAATTCTTCCCTACCTTACTCATGTGCTGAGATACAGGGTGCTCCAACCCTACACTAAAATGCTTGATTTCTGCAGTGATCAAAACTAATGGAAACATTGTTGGGGTAAAACCTAAAGGGAAAGACCTAGCACCAAATTGCATTGGCCATCTGATCTAACTTCTGGAGGCAGTCAAAATGAGTATTTGAATTCTTCCCTACCTTATTCCTCTGCTGAGATACAGGGTGCTCCAACCCTACACTAAAATGCTTGATTTCTGCAGTGATCGAAACTAATGGAAACATTTTTGGGGTAAAACCTAAAGGGAAAGACCTAGCACCAAATTGCATTGGCCATCTGATCTAACTTCTGGAGGCAGTCAAAATGAGTATTTGAATTCTTCCCTACCTTATTCCTCTGCTGAGATACACTGAGCTCCAACCTCCTGTAAAATGCTTGATTTCGAGAGTAAGCGAAACTAATGAAAACATTGTTGGGGTAAAACCTAAAGGGAAAGGCCTAGCACCAAATTGCATTGGCCATCTGATCTAACTTCTGGAGGCAGTCAAAATGATCCTTAGAATTCTTCCCTACCTTCTTCCTGTGCTGAGATACAGGCTGCTCCATCCCTACAGTAAAATGCTTGATTTCGAGAGTGAACGAAACTAATGAAAACATTGTTGGGGTAAAACCTAAAGGGAAAGGCCTAGCACCAAATTGCATTGGCCATCTGATCTAACTTCTGGAGGCAGTCAAAATGATCCTTAGAATTCTTCCCTACCTTATTCCTGTGCTGAGATACAGGGTGCTCCAACCCTACAGTAAAATGCTTGATTTCAGCAGTGATCAAAACTAATGAAAACATTGTTGGGGTAAAACCTAAAGGGAAAGACCTAGCACCACATTGCATTGGCCATCTGATCTAACTTCTGGAGGCAGTCAAAATGAGTATTTGAATTCTTCCCTACCTTATTCCTGTGCTGAGATACAATGTGCTCCACCCTGCTGTACAATGCTTGATTTTGAGAGTGATCGAAACTAATGAAAACATTGTTGGGGTAAAACCTAAAGGGAAAGGCCTAGCACCTAATTGCATTGGCCATCTGATCTAACTTCTGGAGGCAGTCAAAATGATCCTTAGAATTCTTACCTACCTTATTCCTGTGCTGAGATACAGGGTGCTGCAACCCTGCAGTAAAATGCTTGATTTCGAGATTGATCAAAACTAATGAAAACATTGTTGGGGTAAAACCTAAAGGGAAGGCCTAGCACCAAACTGCATTGGCCATCTCATCTAACTTCTGGAGGCAGTCAAAATGAGTATTTGAATTCTTCCCTACCTTATTCCTCTGCTGAGATACAGGGTGTTTCACCCTGCTGTAAAATGCTTGATTTCTACAGTGATCTAAACTAATGAAAACATTGTTGGGGTAAAACCTAAAGGGAAAGGCCTAGCACCAAATTGCATTGGCCATCTGATCTAACTTCTGGAGGCAGTCAAAATGAGTATTTGAATTCTTCCCTACCTTACTCATGTGCTGAGATACAGGGTGCTCCAACCCTACACTAAAATGCTTGATTTCTGCAGTGATCAAAACTAATGGAAACATTGTTGGGGTAAAACCTAAAGGGAAAGACCTAGCACCAAATTGCATTGGCCATCTGATCTAACTTCTGGAGGCAGTCAAAATGAGTATTTGAATTCTTCCCTACCTTATTCCTCTGCTGAGATACAGGGTGCTCCAACCCTACACTAAAATGCTTGATTTCTGCAGTGATCGAAACTAATGGAAACATTGTTGGGTAAAACCTAAAGGGAAAGACCTAGCACCAAATTGCATTGGCCATCTGATCTAACTTCTGGAGGCAGTCAAAATGAGTATTTGAATTCTTCCTACCTTATTCCTCTGCTGAGATACACTGAGCTCCAACCTGCTGTAAAATGCTTGATTTCGAGAGTAAGCGAAACTAATGAAAACATTGTTGGGGTAAAACCTAAAGGGAAAGGCCTAGCACCAAATTGCATTGGCCATCTGATCTAACTTCTGGAGGCAGTCAAAATGAGTATTTGAATTCTTCCCTACCTTATTCCTGTGCTGAGATACAGGGTGCTCCACCCTACTGTAAAATGCTTGATTTTGAGAGTGATCAAAACTAATGAAAAATTGTTGGGGAAAACCTAAAGGGAAAGGCCTAGCACCAAATTGCATTGGCCATCTGATCTAACTTCTGGAGGCAGTCAAAATGATCCTTAGAATTTTTCCCTACCTTATTCCTGTGCTGAGATACAGGCTGCTCCATCCCTGCAGTGAAATGCTTGATTTTGAGTGTGATTGAAACTAATGGAAACATTGTTGGGGTAAAACCTAAAGGGAAAGGCCTAGAACCAAATTGCATTGGCCATCTGATCTAACTTCTGGAGGCAGTCAAAATGAGTATTTGAATTCTTCCCTACCTTATTCCTGTGCGAAGATACAGGGTGCTCCACCCTGCTGTAAAATGCTTGATTTCTACAGTGATCAAAACTAATGAAAACATTGTTGGGGTAAAACCTAAAGGGAAAGGCCTAGCACCAAATTGCATTGGCCATCTGATCTAACTTCTGGAGGCAGTCAAAATGATCCTTAGAATTTTTCCCTACCTTATTCCTGTGCTGAGATACAGGCTGCTCCATCCCTGCAGTAAAATGCTTGATTTCGAGAGTGAGCGAAACTAATGGAAACATTGTTGGGGTAAAACCTAAAGGGAAAGGCCTAGGACCAAATTGCATTGGCCATCTGATCTAACTTCTGGAGGCAGTCAAAATGATCCTTAGAATTTTTCCCTACCTTATTCCTGTGCTGAGATACAGGCTGCTCCATCCCTGCAGTAAAATGCTTGATTTTGAAAGTGATCGAAACTAATGAAAACATTGTTGGAGTAAAACCTAAAGGAAAGGCCTAGCACCAAATTGCATTGGCCATCTGTTCTAAATTCTGAAGGCAGTCAAAATGAGTATTTGAATTCTTCCCTACCTTATTCCTCTGCTGAGATACAGGGTGCTCCAACCTGCTGCAAAATGCTTGATTTCGAGATTAAGCGAAACTAATGAAAACATTGTTGGGGTAAAACCTAAAGGGAAAGGCCTAGCACCTAATTGCATTGGCCATCTGATCTAACTTCTGGAGGCAGTCAAAATGAGTATTTGAATTCTTACCTACCTTATTCCTGTGCTGAGATACAGGGTTCTGCAAGCATGCAGTAAAATGCTTGATTTCGAGAGTGATCAAAACTAATGAAAACATTGTTGGGGTAAAACCTAAAGGGAAAGGCCTAGCACCTAATTGCATTGTCCATCTGATCTAACTTCTGGAGGCAGTCAAAATGAGTATTTGAATTCTTACCTAATTTATTGCTCTGCTGAGATACAGTGTGCTCCACCCTACAGTAAAATGCTTGATTATGAGAATGAGCCAAACTAATGAAAACATTGTTGGGGTAAAACCTAAAGGGAAAGGCCTAGCACCAAACTGCATTGTCCATCTGATCTAACTTCTGGAGGCAGTCAAAATGATCCTTAGAATTCTTCCCTACCTTATTCCTCTGCTGAGATACAGGGTGCTCCAACCCTGCAGTAAAATGCTTGATTTCGAGAGTGAGCGAAACTAATGAAAACATTGTTGGGGTAAAACCTAAAGGGAAAGGCCTAGCACCAAATTGCATTGGCCATCTGATCTAACTTCTGGAGGCAGTCAAAATGATCCTTAGAATTCTTCCCTACCTTATTCCTGTGCTGAGATACAGGGTGCTGCAACCCTGCAGTAAAATGCTTGATTTCGAGATTGATCAAAACTAATGAAAACATTGTTGGGGTAAAACCTAAAGGGAAAGGCCTAGCACCAAACTGCATTGGCCATCTCATCTAACTTCTGGAGGCAGTCAAAATGAGTATTTGAATTCTTCCCTACCTTATTCCTCTGCTAAGATACAGGGTGTTTCACCCTGCTGTAAAATGCTTGATTTCTACAGTGATCTAAACTAATGAAAACATTGTTGGGGTAAAACCTAAAGGCAAAGGCCTAGCACCAAATTGCATTGGCCATCTGATCTAACTTCTGGAGGCAGTCAAAATGAGTATTTGAATTCTTCCCTACCTTACTCATGTGCTGAGATACAGGGTGCTCCAACCCTACACTAAAATGCTTGATTTCTGCAGTGATCAAAACTAATGGAAACATTGTTGGGGTAAAACCTAAAGGAAAGACCTAGCACCAAATTGCATTGGCCATCTGATCTAACTTCTGGAGGCAGTCAAAATGAGTATTTGAATTCTTCCCTACCTTATTCCTCTGCTGAGATACAGGGTGCTCCAACCCTACACTAAAATGCTTAATTTCTGCAGTGATCGAAACTAATGGAAACATTGTTGGGGTAAAACCTAAAGGAAAGACCTAGCACCAAATTGCATTGGCCATCTGATCTAACTTCTGGAGGCAGTCAAAATGAGTATTTGAATTCTTCCCTACCTTATTCCTCTGCTGAGATACACTGAGCTCCAACCTGCTGTAAAATGCTTGATTTCGAGAGTAAGCGAAACTAATGAAAACATTGTTGGGGTAAAACCTAAAGGGAAAGGCCTAGCACCAAATTGCATTGGCCATCTGATCTAACTTCTGGAGGCAGTCAAAATGAGTATTTGAATTCTTCCCTACCTTATTCCTGTGCTGAGATACAGGGTGCTCCACCCTGGTGTAAAATGCTTGATTTCGAGAGTGAGCGAAACTAATGAAAACATTGTTGGGGTAAAACCTAAAGGGAAAGGCCTAGCACCTAATTGCATTGGCCATCTGATCTAACTTCTGGAGGCAGTCAAAATGAGTATTTGAATTCCTACCTACCTTACTCCTCTGCTGAGATACAGTGTGCTCCACCCTACTGTAAAATGCTTGATTTTGAGAGTGATCAAAACTAATGAAAAAATTGTTGGGGAAAACCCTAAAGGGAAAGGCCTAGCACCAAATTGCATTGGCCATCTGATCTAACTTCTGGAGGCAGTCAAAATGATCCTTAGAATTTTCCCTACCTTATTCCTGTGCTGAGATACAGGCTGCTCCATCCCTGCAGTGAAATGCTTGATTTTGAGTGTGATTGAAACTAATGGAAACATTGTTGGGGTAAAACCTAAAGGGAAAGGCCTAGAACCAAATTGCATTGGCCATCTGATCTAACTTCTGGAGGCAGTCAAAATGAGTATTTGAATTCTTCCCTACCTTATTCCTGTGCGAAGATACAGGGTGCTCCACCCTGCTGTAAAATGCTTGATTTCTACAGTGATCAAAACTAATGAAAACATTGTTGGGGTAAAACCTAAAGGGAAAGGCCTAGCACCAAATTGCATTGGCCATCTGATCTAACTTCTGGAGGCAGTCAAAATGATCCTTAGAATTTTTCCCTACCTTATTCCTGTGCTGAGATACAGGCTGCTCCATCCCTGCAGTAAAATGCTTGATTTTGAAAGTGATCGAAACTAATGAAAACATTGTTGGGGTAAAACCTAAAGGGAAAGGCCTAGCACCAAATTGCATTGGCCATCTGTTCTAAATTCTGAAGGCAGTCAAAATGAGTCTTTGAATTCTTCCCTACCTTATTCCTCTGCTGAGATACAGGGTGCTCCAACCTGCTGCAAAATGCTTGATTTCGAGATTAAGCGAAACTAATGAAAACATTGTTGGGGTAAAACCTAAAGGGAAAGGCCTAGCACCTAATTGCATTGGCCATCTGATCTAACTTCTGGAGGCAGTCAAAATGAGTATTTGAATTCTTACCTACCTTATTCCTGTGCTGAGATACAGGGTTCTGCAAGCATGCAGTAAAATGCTTGATTTCGAGAGTGATCGAAACTAATGAAAACATTGTTGGGGTAAAACCTAAAGGGAAAGGCCTAGCACCAAATTGCATTGGCCATCTGTTCTAAATTCTGAAGGCAGTCAAAATGAGTATTTGAATTCTTCCCTACCTTATTCCTCTGCTGAGATACAGGGTGCTCCAACCTGCTGCAAAATGCTTGATTTCGAGATTAAGCGAAACTAATGAAAACATTGTTGGGGTAAAACCTAAAGGGAAAGGCCTAGCACCTAATTGCATTGGCCATCTGATCTAACTTCTGGAGGCAGTCAAAATGAGTATTTGAATTCTTACCTACCTTATTCCTGTGCTGAGATACAGGGTTCTGCAAGCATGCAGTAAAATGCTTGATTTCGAGAGTGATCAAAACTAATGAAAACATTGTTGGGGTAAAACCTAAAGGGAAAGGCCTAGCACCAAATTGCATTGGCCATCTGATCTAACTTCTGGAGGCAGTCAAAATGAGTATTTGAATTCTTACCTAATTTATTGCTCTGCTGAGATACAGTGTGCTCCACCCTACATTAAAATGCTTGATTATGAGAATGAGCCAAACTAATGAAAACATTGTTGGGGTAAAACCTAAAGGGAAAGGCCTAGCACCAAACTGCATTGTCCATCTGATCTAACTTCTGGAGGCAGTCAAAATGATCCTTAGAATTCTTCCCTACCTTATTCCTCTGCTGAGATACAGGGTGCTCCAACCCTGCAGTAAAATGCTTGATTTCGAGAGTGAGCGAAACTAATGAAAACATTGTTGGGGTAAAACCTAAAGGGAAAGGCCTAGCACCAAATTGCATTGGCCATCTGATCTAACTTCTGGAGGCAGTCAAAATGAGTATTTGAATTCTTACCTAATTTATTCCTCTGCTGAGATACAGTGTGCTCCACCCTACAGTAAAATGCTTGATTATGAGAATGAGCCAAACTAATGAAAACATTGTTGGGGTAAAACCTAATGGGAAAGACCAAGCATTTAATTGCATTGGCCATCTGATCTAACTTCTGGAGGCAGTCAAAATGATCCTTAGAATTCTTCCCTACCTTATTCCTGTGCTGAGATACAGGCTGCTCCATCCCTGCAGTAAAAAGCTTGATTTCGAGTGTGTGCGAAACTAATGAAAACATTGTTGGGGTAAAACCTAAAGGGAAAGGCCTAGCACCAAATTGCATTGGCCATCTGATCTAACTTCTGGAGGCAGTCAAAATGATCCTTAGAATTCTTCCCTACCTTACTCCTGTGCTGAGATACAGGCTGCTCCATCCCTACAGTAAAATGCTTGTTTTCGAGAGTGAGCGAAACTAATGAAAACATTGTTGGGGTAAAACCTAAAGGGAAAGGCCTAGCACCAAATTGCATTGGCCATCTGATCTAACTTCTGGAGGCAGTCAAAATGAGTATTTGAATTCCTACCTACCTTACTCCTTTGCTGAGATACAGGGTGCTCCAACCGTACAGTAAAATGCTTGATTTCTGCAGTGATCAAAACTAATGAAAACATTGTTGGGGTAAAACCTAAAGGGAAAGGCCTAGCACCAAATTGCATTGGCCATCTGATCTAACTTCTGGAGGCAGTCAAAATGATCCTTAGAATTCTTCCCTACCTTATTCCTGTGCTGAGATACAGGCTGCTCCATCCCTACAGTAAAATGCTTGTTTTCGAGAGTGAGCGAAACTAATGAAAACATTGTTGGGGTAAAACCTAAAGGGAAAGGCCTAGCACCAAATTGCATTGGCCATCTGATCTAACTTCTGGAGGCAGTCAAAATGAGTATTTGAATTCTTCCCTACTTTACTCCTGTGCTGAGATACAGGGTGCTCCAACCGTACAGTAAAATGCTTGATTTCTGCAGTGATCAAAACTAATGAAAACATTGTTGGGGTAAAACCTAAAGGCAAAGGCCTAGCACCAAATTGCATTGGCCATCTGATCTAACTTCTGGAGGCAGTCAAAATGATCCTTAGAATTCTTCCCTACCTTATTCGTCTGCTGAGATACACTGAGCTCCAATCTGCTGTAAAATGCTTGATTTTGAGAGTGAGCCAAACTAATGAAAACATTGTTGGGGTAAAACCTAAAGGGAAAGGCCTAGCACCAAATTGCATTGGCCATCGGATCTAACTTCTGGAGGCAGTCAAAATGAGTATTTGAATTCTTCCCTACCTTATTCCTCTGCTGAGATGCAGGGTGCTCCAACCCTGCAGTAAAATGCTTGATTTCGAGAGTGATCAAAACTAATGAAAACATTGCTGGGGTAAAACCTAAAGGGAAAGGCCTAGCACCAAATTGCATTGTCCATCTGATCTAACTTCTGGAGGCAGTCAAAATGAGTATTTGAATTCTTCCCTACCTTATACCTCTGCTGAGATACAGTGTGCTCCAACCTGCTGTAAAATGCTTGATTTCGAGAGTGATCAAAACTAATGAACACATTGTTGGGGTAAAACCTAAAGGGAAAGGTCTAGCACCAAACTGTATTGGCCATCTGATCTAACTTCTGGAGGCAGTCAAAATGATCCTTAGAATTCTTCCCTACCTTATTCCTGTGCTGAGATACAGGGTGCTCCATCCTTGCAGTAAAATGCTTGATTTCCTGTGAGAGTGATCGTAAAATGCTTGAAACTAATGAAAACATTGTTGGGGTAAAACCTAAAGGGAAAGGCCTAGCACCAAATTGCATTGGCCATCTGATCTAACTTCTGGAGGCAGTCAAAATGAGTGTTTGAATTCTTCTCTACCTTATTCCTCTGCTGAGATACACTGAGCTCCAACCTGTTGTAAAATTTTCGATTTCGAGAGTGATGGAAACTAATGAAAACATTGTTGGGGTAAAACCTAAAGGGAAAGGCCTAGCACCAAATTGCATTGGCCATCTGATCTATTTTCTGGAGGCAGTCAAAATGAGTATTTGAATTCTTCCCTACCTTATTCCTGTGCTGAGATACACTGAGCTCCATCCTGCTGTAAAATGCTTGATTTTGAGAGTGAGCCAAACTAATGAAAACATTGTTGGGGTAAAACCTAAAGGGAAAGGCCTAGCACCTAATTACATTGGCCATCGGATCTAACTTCTGGAGGCAATCCAAATGAGTATTTGAATTCTTCCCTACCTTATTCCTGTGCTCAGATACAGTGAGCTCCAACCTGCCGTAAAATGCTTGATTTTGAGACTGATCAAAACTAATGAAAACATTGTTGGGGTAAAACCTAAAGGGAAAGGCCTAGCACCAAATTGCATTGGCCATCTGATCTAACTTCTGGAGGCAGTCAAAATGATCCTTAGAATTCTTCCCTACCTTTTTCCTGTGCTGAGATACAGGGTGCTCCAACCCTGCAGTAAAATGCTTGATTTCGAGAGTGATCGAAACTAATGAAAACATTGTTGGGGTAAAACCTAAAGGGAAAGGCCTAGCACCAAATTGCATTGGCCATCTGATCTAACTTCTGGAGGCAGTCAAAATGAGTATTTGAATTCTTCCCTACCTTATTCCTGTGCTGAGATACAGGGTGCTCCAACCCTGCAGTAAAATGCTTGATTTTGAGAGTGAGAAACTAATGAAAACAAACTAATGAAAACATTGTTGGCTTGATTTTGAGAGTGATCAAAACTAATGAAAACATTGTTGGGGTAAAACCTAAAGGGAAAGGCCTAGCACCAAACTGCATTGTCCATCTGATCTAACTTCTGGAGGCAGTCAAAATGAGTATTTGAATTCTTCCCTACCTTATTCCTGTGCTGAGATTCAGGGTGGTTCACCCTGCTGTCAAATGCTTGATTTCTACAGTGATCGAAACTAATGAAAACATTGTTGGGGTAAATCCTAAGGGGAAAGGCCTAGCACCAAATTGCATTGGCCATCTGATCTAACTTCTGGAGGCAGTCAAAATGATCCTTAGAATTCTTCCCTACCTTATTCCTGTGCTGAGATACAGGCTGCTCCATCCCTACAGTAAAATGCTTGATTTCGAGAGTGATCGAAACTAATGAAAACATTGTTGGGGTAAAACCTAAAGGGAAAGGCCTAGCACCAAATTGCATTGGCCATCTGATCTAACTTCTGGAGGCAGTCAAAATGATCCTTAGAATTCTTCCCTACATTATTCCTGTGCTGAGATACAGGCTGCTCCATCCCTACAGTAAAATGCATGTTTTGAGAGTGAGCGAAACTAATGAAAACATTGTTGGGGTAAAACCTAAAGGGAAAGGCCTAGCACCAAATTGCATTGGCCATCTCATCTAACTTCTGGAGGCAGTCAAAATGAGTATTTGAATTCTTCCCTACCTTACTCCTGTGCTGAGATACAGGGTGCTCCATCCCTGCAGTAAAATGCTTGATTTCTGCAGTGATCAAAACTAATGAAAACATTGTTGGGGTAAAACCTAAAGGGAAAGGCCTAGCACCAAATTGCATTGTCCATCTGATCTAACTTCTGGAGGCAGTCAAAATGAGTATTTGAATTCTTCCCTACCTTATTCCTGTGCTGAGATACAGGGTGCTCCAACCCTGCTGTAAAATGCTTGATTTTGAGAGTGATCGAAACTAATGAAAACATTGTTGGGGTAAAACCTAAAGGGAAAGGCCTAGCACCAAATTGCATTGGCCATCTGATCTAACTTCTGGAGGCAGTCAAAATGAGTATTTGAATTCTTCCCTACCTTATTCCTCAGCTGAGATGCAGGGTGCTCCAACCCTGCAGTAAAATGCTTGATTTCGAGAGTGAACAAAACTAATGAAAACATTGTTGGGGTAAAACCTAAAGGGAAAGGCCTAGCACCAAATTGCATTGGCCATCTGATCTAACTTCTGGAGGCAGTCAAAATGAGTATTTGAATTCTTCCCTACCTTATTCCTGTGCTCAGATACAGTGAGCTCCAACCTGCTCTAAAATGCTTGATTTTGAGACTGATCAAAACTAATGAAAACATTGTTGGGGTAAAACCTAAAGGGAAAGGTCTAGCACCAAACTGCATTGGCCATCTGATCTAACTTCTGGAGGCAGTCAAAATGATCCTTAGAATTCTTCCCTAACTTATTCCTCTGCTGAGATACAGGGTGCTCCGTCCCTGCAGTAAAATGCTTGATTTCGAGAGTGATCGAAACTAATGAAAACATTGTTGGGGTAAAACCTAAAGGGAAAGGCCTAGCACCAAATTGCATTGGCCATCTGATCTAACTTCTGGAGGCAGTCAAAATGAGTATTTGAATTCTTACCTAATTTATTGCTCTGCTGAGATACAGTGTGCTCCACCCTACATTAAAATGCTTGATTATGAGAATGAGCCAAACTAATGAAAACATTGTTGGGGTAAAACCTAAAGGGAAAGGCCTAGCACCAAATTGCATTGTCCATCTGATCTAACTTCTGGAGGCAGTCAAAATGATATTTGAATTCTTCCCTACCTTATTCCTCTGCTGAGATACAGGGTGCTCCAACCCTGCAGTAAAATGCTTGATTTGAGAGTGATCGAAACTAATGAAAACATTGTTGGGGTAAAACCTAAAGGGAAAGGCCTAGCACCAAATTGCATTGGCCATCTGATCTAACTTCTGGAGGCAGTCAAAATGAGTATTTGAATTCTTACCTAATTTATTCCTCTGCTGAGATACAGTGTGCTCCACCCTACAGTAAAATGCTTGATTATGAGAATGAGCCAAACTAATGAAAACATTGTTGGGGTAAAACCTAAAGGGAAAGACCAAGCATTTAATTGCATTGGCCATCTGATCTAACTTCTGGAGGCAGTCAAAATGATATTTGAATTCTTCCCTACCTTATTCCTGTGCTGAGATACAGGTGCTCCATCCCTGCAGTAAAAGCTTGATTTCGAGTGTGTGTGAAACTAATGAAAACATTGTTGGGGTAAAACCTAAAGGGAAAGGCCTAGCACCAAATTGCATTGGCCATCTGATCTAACTTCTGGAGGCAGTCAAAATGAGTATTTGAATTCTTCCCTACCTTATTCCTGTGCTGAGATACAGGCTGCTCCATCCCTACAGTAAAATGCTTGATTTCGAGAGTGAGCGAAACTAATGAAAACATTGTTGGGGTAAAACCTAAAGGGAAAGGCCTAGCACCAAATTGCATTGGCCATCTGATCTAACTTCTGGAGGCAGTCAAAATGAGTATTTGAATTCTTACCTACCTTACTCCTTTGCTGAGATACAGGGTGCTCCAACCCTACAGTAAAATGCTTGATTTCTGCAGTGATCAAAACTAATGAAAACATTGTTGGGGTAAAACCTAAAGGGAAAGGCCTAGCACCAAATTGCATTGGCCATCTGATCTAACTTCTGGAGGCAGTCAAAATGATCCTTAGAATTCTTCCCTACCTTATTCCTGTGCTGAGATACAGGCTGCTCCATCCCTACAGTAAAATGCTTGATTTCGAGAGTGATCGAAACTAATGAAAACATTGTTGGGGTAAAACCTAAAGGGAAAGGCCTAGCACCAAATTGCATTGGCCATCTGATCTAACTTCTGGAGGCAGTCAAAATGAGTATTTGAATTCTTCCCTACCTTATTCCTCTGCTGAGATACAGGGTGCTCCAACCCTGCAGTAAAATGCTTGATTTCTGCAGTGATCAAAACTAATGAAAACATTGTTGGGGTAAAACCTAAAGGGAAAGGCCTAGCACCAAATTGCATTGGCCATCTGATCTAACTTCTGGAGGCAGTCAAAATGATCCTTAGAATTCTTCCCTACCTTATTCCTCTGCTGAGATACACTGAGCTCCAATCTGCTGTAAAATGCTTGATTTTGAGAGTGAGCCAAACTAATGAAAACATTGTTGGGGTAAAACCTAAAGGGAAAGGCCTAGCACCAAATTGCATTGGCCATCTGATCTAACTTCTGGAGGCAGTCAAAATGAGTATTTGAATTCTTCCCTACCTTATTCCTCTGCTGAGATGCAGGGTGCTCCAACCCTGCAGTAAAATGCTTGATTTTGAGAGTGAGCGAAACTAATGAAAACATTGTGGGGGTAAAACCTAAAGGGAAAGACCTAGCACCAAATTGCATTGTCCATCTGATCTAACTTCTGGAGGCAGTCAAAATGAGTGTTTGAATTCTTCCCTACCTTATTCCTCTGCTGAGATACAGTGTGCTCCAACCTGCTGTAAAATGCTTGATTTTGAGAGTGATCAAAACTAATGAAAACATTGTTGGGGTAAAACCTAAAGGGAAAGGTCTAGCACCAAACTGTGCATTGGCCATCTGATCTAACTTCTGGAGGCAGTCAAAATGATCCTTAGAATTCTTCCCTACCTTATTCCTGTGCTGAGATACAGGGTGCTCCATCCTGCAGTAAAATGCTTGATTTTGAGAGTGAGCGAAACTAATGAAAACATTGTGGGGGTAAAACCTAAAGGGAAAGACCTAGCACCAAATTGCATTGGCCATCTGATCTAACTTCTGGAGGCAGTCAAAATGAGTGTTTGAATTCTTCCCTACCTTATTCCTCTGCTGAGATACACTGCTCCAACCTGCAGTAAAATTTTGATTTCGAGAGTGATGGAAACTAATGAAAACATTGTTGGGGTAAAACCTAAAGGGAAAGGCCTAGCACCAAATTGCATTGGCCATCTGATCTAACTTCTGGAGGCAGTCAAAATGAGTATTTGAATTCTTCCCTACCTTATTCCTGTGCTGAGATACACTGAGCTCCATCCTGCTGTAAAATGCTTGATTTTGAGAGTGAGCCAAACTAATGAAAACATTGTTGGGGTAAAACCTAAAGGGAAAGACCAAGCACCTAACATTGGCCATCGGATCTAACTTCTGGAGGCAATCCAAATGAGTATTTGAATTCTTCCCTACCTTATTCCTGTGCTCAGATACAGTGAGCTCCAACCTGCTGTAAAATGCTTGATTTTGAGACTGATCAAAACTAATGAAAACATTGTTGGGGTAAAACCTAAAGGGAAAGGCCTAGCACCAAATTGCATTGGCCATCTGATCTAACTTCTGGAGGCAGTCAAAATGATCCTTTGAATTCTTCCTACCTTTTCCTGTGCTGAGATACAGGGTGCTCCAACCCTGCAGTAAAATGCTTGATTTCTGCAGTGATCAAAACTAATGAAAACATTGTTGGGGTAAAACCTAAAGGGAAAGGCCTAGCACCAAATTGCATTGGCCATCTGATCTAACTTCTGGAGGCAGTCAAAATGAGTATTTGAATTCTTCCCTACCTTATTCCTCTGCTGAGATACACTGAGCTCCAACCTGCTGTAAAATGCTTGATTTTGAGAGTGAGCCAAACTAATGAAAACATTGTTGGGGTAAAACCTAAAGGGAAAGGCCTAGCACCAAATTGCATTGGCCATCGGATCTAACTTCTGGAGGCAATCCAAATGAGTATTTGAATTCTTCCCTACCTTATTCCTGTGCTCAGATACAGTGAGCTCCAACCTGCTGTAAAATGCTTGATTTTGAGACTGATCAAAACTAATGAAAACATTGTTGGGGTAAAACCTAAAGGGAAAGGCCTAGCACCAAATTGCATTGTCCATCTGATCTAACTTCTGGAGGCAGTCAAAATGATCCTTAGAATTCTTCCCTACCTTATTCCTGTGCTGAGATACAGGTGCTCCATCCCTGCAGTAAAATGCTTGTTTTCGAGAGTGAGCGAAACTAATGAAAACATTGTTGGGGTAAAACCTAAAGGGAAAGGCCTAGCACCAAATTGCATTGGCCATCTGATCTAACTTCTGGAGGCAGTCAAAATGAGTATTTGAATTCTTCCCTACCTTATTCCTCTGCTGAGATACAGGGTGCTCCATCCCTGCAGTAAAATGCTTGATTTTTGAGAGTGATCAAAACTAATGAAAACATTGTTGGGGTAAAACCTAAAGGGAAAGGCCTAGCACCAAACTGCATTGGCCATCTGATCTAACTTCTGGAGGCAGTCAAAATGAGTATTTGAATTCTTCCCTACCTTATTCCTGTGCTCAGATACAAACTGCTCCAACCTGCAGTAAAATGCTTGATTTTGAGAGTGAGCCAAACTAATGAAAACATTGTGGGGGTAAAACCTAAAGGGAAAGACCAAGCACCAAATTGCATTGGCCATCTGATCTAACTTCTGGAGGCAGTCAAAATGAGTATTTGAATTCTTCCCTACCTTATTCCTGTGCTGAGATACAGGGTGAGCTCCAACCTGCTGTAAAATGCTTGATTTTGAGACTGATCAAAACTAATGAAAACATTGTTGGGGTAAAACCTAAAGGGAAAGGCCTAGCACCAAATTGCATTGGCCATCTGATCTAACTTCTGGAGGCAGTCAAAATGATCCTTAGAATTCTTCCCTACCTTATTCCTGTGCTGAGATACAGGTGCTCCAACCCTGCAGTAAAATGCTTGATTTTGAGAGTGAGCGAAACTAATGAAAACATTGTGGGGGTAAAACCTAAAGGGAAAGACCTAGCACCAAATTGCATTGGCCATCTGATCTAACTTCTGGAGGCAGTCAAAATGAGTGTTTGAATTCTTCCCTACCTTATTCCTGTGCTCAGATACACTGCTCCATCCCTGCAGTAAAATTTTGTTTTCGAGAGTGATCGAAACTAATGAAAACATTGTTGGGGTAAAACCTAAAGGGAAAGGCCTAGCACCAAATTGCATTGGCCATCTGATCTAACTTCTGGAGGCAGTCAAAATGAGTATTTGAATTCTTCCCTACCTTATTCCTGTGCTGAGATACAGGGTGCTCCATCCCTGCAGTAAAATGCTTGATTTTGAGAGTGATCAAAACTAATGAAAACATTGTTGGGGTAAAACCTAAAGGGAAAGGCCTAGCACCAAATTGCATTGTCCATCTGATCTAACTTCTGGAGGCAGTCAAAATGAGTATTTGAATTCTTCCCTACCTTATTCCTGTGCTGAGATACAGGGTGCTCCAACCCTGCAGTAAAATGCTTGATTTTGAGAGTGATCGAAACTAATGAAAACATTGTTGGGGTAAAACCTAAAGGGAAAGGCCTAGCACCAAATTGCATTGGCCATCTGATCTAACTTCTGGAGGCAGTCAAAATGAGTATTTGAATTCTTCCCTAATTTATTCCTGTGCTGAGATACAGGCTGCTCCATCCCTACAGTAAAATGCTTGATTTTGAGAGTGAGCCAAACTAATGAAAACATTGTTGGGGTAAAACCTAAAGGGAAAGGCCTAGCACCAAATTGCATTGGCCATCTGATCTAACTTCTGGAGGCAGTCAAAATGAGTATTTGAATTCTTCCCTACCTTATTCCTGTGCTGAGATACAGGGTGCTCCATCCCTGCAGTAAAATGCTTGATTTCTGAGAGTGATCAAAACTAATGAAAACATTGTTGGGGTAAAACCTAAAGGGAAAGGCCTAGCACCAAATTGCATTGGCCATCTGATCTAACTTCTGGAGGCAGTCAAAATGAGTATTTGAATTCTTCCCTACCTTATTCCTGTGCTGAGATACAGGGTGCTCCAACCCTGCAGTAAAATGCTTGATTTCTACAGTGATCGAAACTAATGAAAACATTGTTGGGGTAAAACCTAAAGGGAAAGGCCTAGCACCAAATTGCATTGGCCATCTGATCTAACTTCTGGAGGCAGTCAAAATGAGTATTTGAATTCTTCCCTACCTTATTCCTGTGCTGAGATACAGGGTGCTCCAACCCTGCAGTAAAATGCTTGATTTTGAGAGTGAACAAAACTAATGAAAACATTGTTGGGGTAAAACCTAAAGGGAAAGGCCTAGCACCAAATTGCATTGGCCATCTGATCTAACTTCTGGAGGCAGTCAAAATGAGTATTTGAATTCTTCCCTACCTTATTCCTGTGCTGAGATACAGGTGCTCCAACCTGCAGTAAAATGCTTGATTTTGAGAGTGATCAAAACTAATGAAAACATTGTTGGGGTAAAACCTAAAGGGAAAGGCCTAGCACCAAATTGCATTGGCCATCTGATCTAACTTCTGGAGGCAGTCAAAATGATCCTTTGAATTCTTCCCTACCTTATTCCTGTGCTGAGATACAGGGTGCTCCGTCCCTGCAGTAAAATGCTTGATTTTGAGAGTGATCAAAACTAATGAAAACATTGTTGGGGTAAAACCTAAAGGGAAAGGCCTAGCACCAAATTGCATTGGCCATCTGATCTAACTTCTGGAGGCAGTCAAAATGAGTATTTGAATTCTTCCCTACCTTATTCCTCTGCTGAGATACAGGGTGCTCCAACCTACAGTAAAATGCTTGATTTCTGCAGTGATCAAAACTAATGAAAACATTGTTGGGGTAAAACCTAAAGGGAAAGGCCTAGCACCAAATTGCATTGGCCATCTGATCTAACTTCTGGAGGCAGTCAAAATGAGTATTTGAATTCTTCCCTACCTTATTCCTCTGCTGAGATACACTGAGCTCCAACCTGCTGTAAAATGCTTGATTTTGAGAGTGAGCCAAACTAATGAAAACATTGTTGGGGTAAAACCTAAAGGGAAAGGCCAAGCACCAAATTGCATTGGCCATCTGATCTAACTTCTGGAGGCAGTCAAAATGAGTATTTGAATTCTTCCCTACCTTATTCCTGTGCTGAGATACAGTGAGCTCCAACCCTGCAGTAAAATGCTTGATTTTGAGACTGATCAAAACTAATGAAAACATTGTTGGGGTAAAACCTAAAGGGAAAGGCCTAGCACCAAATTGCATTGGCCATCTGATCTAACTTCTGGAGGCAGTCAAAATGAGTATTTGAATTCTTCCCTAATTTATTCCTCTGCTGAGATACAGGGTGCTCCAACCCTGCAGTAAAATGCTTGATTTGAGAGTGATGAAACTAATGAAAACATTGTTGGGGTAAAACCTAAAGGGAAAGGCCTAGCACCAAATTGCATTGGCCATCTGATCTAACTTCTGGAGGCAGTCAAAATGAGTATTTGAATTCTTCCCTACCTTATTCCTCTGCTGAGATACAGGGTGCTCCAACCCTGCAGTAAAATGCTTGATTTCTAGAGTGAGTGAAACTAATGAAAACATTGTTGGGGTAAAACCTAAAGGAAAGGCCTAGCACCAAATTGCATTGGCCATCTGATCTAACTTCTGGAGGCAGTCAAAATGAGTATTTGAATTCTTCCCTACCTTATTCCTGTGCTGAGATACAGGTGCTCCACCCTACAGTAAAATGCTTGATTTGAGAGTGATCGAAACTAATGAAAACATTGTTGGGGTAAAACCTAAAGGGAAAGGCCTAGCACCAAATTGCATTGTCCATCTGATCTAACTTCTGGAGGCAGTCAAAATGAGTATTTGAATTCTTCCCTACCTTATTCCTATGCTGAGATACAGGTGTTTCACCCTGCTGTCAAATGCTTGATTTCTACAGTGATCGAAACTAATGAAAACATTGTTGGGGTTAAAGGGAAAGGCCTAGCACCAAATTGCATTGGCCATCTGATCTAACTTCTGGAGGCAGTCAAAATGATCCTTAGAATTCTTCCCTACCTTATTCCTGTGCTGAGATACAGGCTGCTCCATCCCTACAGTAAAATGCTTGATTTCGAGAGTGAGCGAAACTAATGAAAACATTGTTGGGGTAAAACCTAAAGGGAAAGGCCTAGCACCAAATTGCATTGGCCATCTCATCTAACTTCTGGAGGCAGTCAAAATGAGTATTTGAATTCTTCCCTACCTTATTCCTGTGCTGAGATACAGGGTGCTCCATCCCTGCAGTAAAATGCTTGATTTCTGCAGTGATCAAAACTAATGAAAACATTGTTGGGGTAAAACCTAAAGGGAAAGGCCTAGCACCAAATTGCATTGGCCATCTGATCTAACTTCTGGAGGCAGTCAAAATGAGTATTTGAATTCTTCCCTACCTTATTCCTCTGCTGAGATACACTGAGCTCCAACCTGCTGTAAAATGCTTGATTTTGAGAGTGAGCCAAACTAATGAAAACATTGTTGGGGTAAAACCTAAAGGGAAAGGCCTAGCACCAAATTGCATTGGCCATCTGATCTAACTTCTGGAGGCAGTCAAAATGAGTATTTGAATTCTTCCCTACCTTATTCCTGTGCTGAGATACAGGGTGCTCCAACCTGCAGTAAAATGCTTGATTTTGAGAGTGATCAAAACTAATGAAAACATTGTTGGGGTAAAACCTAAAGGGAAAGGCCTAGCACCAAATTGCATTGGCCATCTGATCTAACTTCTGGAGGCAGTCAAAATGATTTAGAATTCTTCCCTACCTTATTCCTGTGCTGAGATACAGGTGCTCCAACCCTGCAGTAAAATGCTTGATTTCGAGAGTGATCGAAACTAATGAAAACATTGTTGGGGTAAAACCTAAAGGGAAAGGCCTAGCACCAAATTGCATTGTCCATCTGATCTAACTTCTGGAGGCAGTCAAAATGATCCTTAGAATTCTTCCCTACCTTATTCCTATGCTGAGATACAGGCTGCTCCATCCCTACAGTAAAATGCTTGTTTTGAGAGTGATCGAAACTAATGAAAACATTGTTGGGGTAAAACCTAAAGGGAAAGGCCTAGCACCAAATTGCATTGGCCATCTCATCTAACTTCTGGAGGCAGTCAAAATGAGTATTTGAATTCTTCCCTACCTTATCCCTCTGCTGAGATACAGGGTGCTCCATCCCTGCAGTAAAATGCTTGATTTCTGCAGTGATCAAAACTAATGAAAACATTGTTGGGGTAAAACCTAAAGGGAAAGGCCTAGCACCAAATTGCATTGGCCATCTGATCTAACTTCTGGAGGCAGTCAAAATGAGTATTTGAATTCTTCCCTACCTTATTCCTCTGCTGAGATACACTGAGCTCCAATCTGCTGTAAAATGCTTGATTTTGAGAGTGAGCCAAACTAATGAAAACATTGTTGGGGTAAAACCTAAAGGGAAAGACCAAGCACCTAATTTCATTGGCTATCGGATCTAACTTCTGGAGGCAATCCAAATGAGTATTTGAATTCTTCCCTACCTTATTCCTGTGCTCAGATACAGTGAGCTCCAACCTGCTGTAAAATGCTTGATTTTGAGACTGATCAAAACTAATGAAAACATTGTTGGGGTAAAACCTAAAGGGAAAGGCCTAGCACCAAATTGCATTGGCCATCTGATCTAACTTCTGGAGGCAGTCAAAATGATCCTTTGAATTCTTCCCTACCTTATTCCTGTGCTGAGATACAGGTGCTCCAACCCTGCAGTAAAATGCTTGATTTTGAGAGTGATCGAAACTAATGAAAACATTGTTGGGGTAAAACCTAAAGGGAAAGGCCTAGCACCAAATTGCATTGGCCATCTGATCTAACTTCTGGAGGCAGTCAAAATGAGTATTTGAATTCTTCCCTACCTTATTCCTGTGCTGAGATACAGGGTGCTCCAAACCTGCAGTAAAATGCTTGATTTCGAGAGTGATCGAAACTAATGAAAACATTGTTGGGGTAAAACCTAAAGGGAAAGGCCTAGCACCAAATTGCATTGGCCATCTGATCTAACTTCTGGAGGCAGTCAAAATGAGTATTTGAATTCTTCCCTACCTTATTCCTCTGCTGAGATACAGTGTGCTCCAACCCTGCAGTAAAATGCTTGATTTGAGAGTGAGCCAAACTAATGAAAACATTGTTGGGGTAAAACCTAAAGGGAAAGGCCTAGCACCAAATTGCATTGGCCATCTGATCTAACTTCTGGAGGCAGTCAAAATGAGTATTTGAATTCTTCCCTACCTTATTCCTGTGCTGAGATACAGGGTGCTCCAACCCTGCAGTAAAATGCTTGATTTCGAGAGTGATCGAAACTAATGAAAACATTGTTGGGGTAAAACCTAAAGGGAAAGGCCTAGCACCAAACTGCATTGTCCATCTGATCTAACTTCTGGAGGCAGTCAAAATGAGTATTTGAATTCTTCCCTACCTTATTCCTCTGCTGAGATACAGGGTGCTCCACCCTGCAGTAAAATGCTTGATTTTACAGTGATCAAACTAATGAAAACATTGTTGGGGTAAAACCTAAAGGGAAAGGCCTAGCACCAAATTGCATTGGCCATCTGATCTAACTTCTGGAGGCAGTCAAAATGATCCTTAGAATTCTTCCCTACCTTATTCCTGTGCTGAGATACAGGCTGCTCCATCCCTACAGTAAAATGCTTGTTTTCGAGAGTGATCGAAACTAATGAAAACATTGTTGGGGTAAAACCTAAAGGGAAAGGCCTAGCACCAAATTGCATTGGCCATCTGATCTAACTTCTGGAGGCAGTCAAAATGAGTATTTGAATTCTTCCCTACCTTATTCCTGTGCTGAGATACAGGGTGCTCCAACCCTGCAGTAAAATGCTTGATTTCTACAGTGATCAAAACTAATGAAAACATTGTTGGGGTAAAACCTAAAGGGAAAGGCCTAGCACCAAATTGCATTGGCCATCTGATCTAACTTCTGGAGGCAGTCAAAATGAGTATTTGAATTCTTCCCTACCTTATTCCTGTGCTGAGATACACTGGTGCTCCAACCCTGCTGTAAAATGCTTGATTTTGAGAGTGAGCCAAACTAATGAAAACATTGTTGGGGTAAAACCTAAAGGGAAAGGCCTAGCACCAAATTGCATTGGCCATCTGATCTAACTTCTGGAGGCAGTCAAAATGAGTATTTGAATTCTTCCCTACCTTATTCCTGTGCTGAGATACAGGGTGCTCCAACCCTGCAGTAAAATGCTTGATTTTGAGAGTGAACAAAACTAATGAAAACATTGTTGGGGTAAAACCTAAAGGGAAAGGCCTAGCACCAAATTGCATTGGCCATCTGATCTAACTTCTGGAGGCAGTCAAAATGAGTATTTGAATTCTTCCCTACCTTATTCCTCTGCTGAGATACACTGAGCTCCAACCTGCTGTAAAATGCTTGATTTTGAGAGTGATCAAACTAATGAAAACATTGTTGGGGTAAAACCTAAAGGGAAAGGCCTAGCACCAAATTGCATTGGCCATCTGATCTAACTTCTGGAGGCAGTCAAAATGATCCTTTGAATTCTTCCCTACCTTATTCCTCTGCTGAGATACAGGGTGCTCCAACCCTGCAGTAAAATATTTGATTTTGAGAGTGATCGAAACTAATGAAAACATTGTTGGGGTAAAACCTAAAGGGAAAGGCCTAGCACCAAATTGCATTGGCCATCTGATCTAACTTCTGGAGGCAGTCAAAATGAGTATTTGAATTCTTCCCTACCTTATTCCTCTGCTGAGATACAGGCTGCTCCATCCCTACAGTAAAATGCTTGATTTCGAGAGTGATCAAAACTAATGAAAACATTGTTGGGGTAAAACCTAAAGGGAAAGGCCTAGCACCAAATTGCATTGGCCATCTGATCTAACTTCTGGAGGCAGTCAAAATGAGTATTTGAATTCTTCCCTACCTTATTCCTATGCTGAGATACAGGCTGCTCCATCCCTGCAGTAAAATGCTTGATTTTGAGAGTGATCAAACTAATGAAAACATTGTTGGGGTAAAACCTAAAGGGAAAGGCCTAGCACCAAATTGCATTGGCCATCTCATCTAACTTCTGGAGGCAGTCAAAATGAGTATTTGAATTCTTCCCTACCTTACTCCTGTGCTGAGATACAGGGTGCTCCATCCCTGCAGTAAAATGCTTGATTTCTGCAGTGATCAAAACTAATGAAAACATTGTTGGGGTAAAACCTAAAGGGAAAGGCACCAAATTGCATTGGCCATCTGATCTAACTTCTGGAGGCAGTCAAAATGAATTTGAATTCTTCCTACCATTCCTCTGCTGAGGCTCCAACCTGTTGTAAAATCTTGATTTTGAGAGTGATCAAACTAATGAAAACATTGTTGGGGTAAAACCTAAAGGGAAAGGCCTAGCACCAAATTGCATTGGCATCTGATCTAACTTCTCAAAATGAGTATTTGAATTCTTCCCTACCTTATTCCTCTGCTGAGATACACTGAGCTCCAACCTGCTGTAAAATG
This sequence comes from Melanerpes aurifrons, assembly GCA_011125475.1. Classification (NCBI taxonomy): domain Eukaryota; kingdom Metazoa; phylum Chordata; class Aves; order Piciformes; family Picidae; genus Melanerpes; species Melanerpes aurifrons. Next base: position 162,489 of record WWNC01000232.1, read on the forward strand.
CTTGATTTTGAGAGTGAGCCAAACTAATGAAAACATTGTTGGGGTAAAACCTAAAGGGAAAGACCAAGCACCTAATTTCATTGGCCATCGGATCTAACTTCTGGAGGCAATCAAATGAGTATTTGAATTCTTCCCTACCTTATTCCTGTGCTCAGATACAGTGAGCTCCAACCTGCTGTAAAATGCTTGATTTTGAGACTGATCAAAACTAATGAAAACATTGTTGGGGTAAAACCTAAAGGGAAAGGCCTAGCACCAAACTGCATTGGCCATCTGATCTAACTTCTGGAGGCAGTCAAAATGATCCTTAGAATTCTTCCCTACCTTTTTCCTGTGCTGAGATACAGGGTGCTCCAACCCTGCAGTAAAATGCTTGATTTCGAGAGTGATCGAAACTAATGAAAACATTGTTGGGGTAAAACCTAAAGGGAAAGGCCTAGCACCAAATTGCATTGGCCATCTGATCTAACTTCTGGAGGCAGTCAAAATGAGTATTTGAATTCTTCCCTACCTTATTCCTCTGCTGAGATACAGGGTGCTCCAACCCTGCAGTAAAATGCTTGATTTGAGAGTGATCGAAACTAATGAAAACATTGTTGGGGTAAAACCTAAAGGGAAAGGCCAAGCACCAAACTGCATTGTCCATCTGATCTAACTTCTGGAGGCAGTCAAAATGAGTATTTGAATTCTTCCCTACCTTATTCCTGTGCTGAGATACAGGGTGAGCTCCACCCTGCTGTAAAATGCTTGATTTTGAGAGTGATCGAAACTAATGAAAACATTGTTGGGGTAAAACCTAAAGGGAAAGGCCTAGCACCAAATTGCATTGGCCATCTGATCTAACTTCTGGAGGCAGTCAAAATGATCCTTTGAATTCTTCCCTACCTTATTCCTGTGCTGAGATACAGGCTGCTCCATCCCTGCAGTAAAATGCTTGTTTTGAGAGTGATCGAAACTAATGAAAACATTGTTGGGGTAAAACCTAAAGGGAAAGAACTAGCACCAAATTGCATTGGCCATCTGATCTAACTTCTGGAGGCAGTCAAAATGAGTATTTGAATTCTTCCCTACCTTATTCCTCTGCTGAGATACAGGGTGCTCCATCCCTGCAGTAAAATGCTTGATTTTGAGAGTGATCAAAACTAATGAAAACATTGTTGGGGTAAAACCTAAAGGAAAGGCCTAGCACCAAATTGCATTGGCCATCTGATCTAACTTCTGGAGGCAGTCAAAATGAGTATTTGAATTCTTCCCTACCTTATTCCTGTGCTGAGATACAGGGTGCTCCAACCCTGCAGTAAAATGCTTGATTTTGAGAGTGATCGAAACTAATGAAAACATTGTTGGGGTAAAACCTAAAGGGAAAGGCCTAGCACCAAATTGCATTGGCCATCTGATCTAACTTCTGGAGGCAGTCAAAATGAGTATTTGAATTCTTCCCTACCTTATTCCTGTGCTGAGATACAGGGTGCTCCAACCCTGCAGTAAAATGCTTGATTTTGAGAGTGATCAAAACTAATGAAAACATTGTTGGGGTAAAACCTAAAGGGAAAGGCCTAGCACCAAATTGCATTGGCCATCTGATCTAACTTCTGGAGGCAGTCAAAATGAGTATTTGAATTCTTCCCTACCTTATTCCTGTGCTGAGATACAGGGTGCTCCAACCCTGCAGTAAAATGCTTGATTTTGAGAGTGATCAAAACTAATGAAAACATTGTTGGGGTAAAACCTAAAGGGAAAGGCCTAGCACCAAATTGCATTGGCCATCTGATCTAACTTCTGGAGGCAGTCAAAATGAGTATTTGAATTCTTCCTACCTTATTCCTCTGCTGAGATACAGTGAGCTCCAACCCTGCAGTAAAATGCTTGATTTTGAGAGTGATCAAAACTAATGAAAACATTGTTGGGGTAAAACCTAAAGGGAAAGGCCTAGCACCAAATTGCATTGGCCATCTGATCTAACTTCTGGAGGCAGTCAAAATGAGTGTTTGAATTCTTCCCTACCTTATTCCTCTGCTGAGATACACTGAGCTCCAACCTGTAGTAAAATTTTGATTTTGAGAGTGATCAAAACTAATGAAAACATTGTTGGGGTAAAACCTAAAGGGAAAGGCCTAGCACCAAATTGCATTGGCCATCTGATGTAACTTCTGGAGGCAGTCAAAATGAGTATTTGAATTCTTCCCTACCTTATTCCTGTGCTGAGATACAAGGAGCTCCAACCTGCAGTAAAATGCTTGATTTTGAGAGTGATCGAAACTAATGAAAACATTGTTGGGGTAAAACCTAAAGGGAAAGGCCTAGCACCAAATTGCATTGGCCATCTGATCTAACTTCTGGAGGCAGTCAAAATGAGTATTTGAATTCTTCCCTACCTTATTCCTCTGCTGAGATACACTGAGCTCCATCCTGCTGTAAAATGCTTGATTTTGAGAGTGAGCCAAACTAATGAAAACATTGTTGGGGTAAAACCTAAAGGGAAAGACCTAGCACCAAATTTCATTGGCCATCTGATCTAACTTCTGGAGGCAGTCAAAATGAGTATTTGAATTCTTCCCTACCTTATTCCTCTGCTGAGATACAGGGTGCTCCAACCCTGCAGTAAAATGCTTGATTTCGAGAGTGAGTGAAACTAATGAAAACATTGTTGGGGTAAAACCTAAAGGGAAAGGCCTAGCACCAAATTGCATTGGCCATCTGGTCTAACTTCTGGAGGCAGTCAAAATGAGTATTTGAATTCTTCCCTACCTTATTCCTCTGCTGAGATGCAGGGTGCTCCAACCCTGCAGTAAAATGCTTGATTTCGAGAGTGAACAAAACTAATGAAAACATTGCTGGGGTAAAACCTAAAGGGAAAGGCCTAGCACCAAACTGCATTGGCCATCTGATCTAACTTCTGGAGGCAGTCAAAATGAGTATTTGAATTCTTCCCTACCTTATTCCTCTGCTGAGATACAGGGTGTTTCACCCTGCTGTCAAATGCTTGATTTCTACAGTGATCGAAACTAATGAAAACATTGTTGGGGTAAAACCTAAAGGGAAAGGCCTAGCACCAAATTGCATTGGCCATCTGATCTAACTTCTGGAGGCAGTCAAAATGATCCTTAGAATTCTTCCCTACCTTATTCCTGTGCTGAGATACAGGCTGCTCCAGCCCTACAGTAAAATGCTTGATTTCGAGAGTGATCGAAACTAATGAAAACATTGTTGGGGTAAAATATAAAGGGAAAGGCCTAGCACCAAACTGCATTGGCCATCTGATCTAACTTCTGGAGGCAGTCAAAATGAGTATTTGAATTCTTCCCTACCTTATTCCTGTGCTGAGATACAGGGTGCTCCAACCCTGCTGTAAAATGCTTGATTTCTACAGTGATCGAAACTAATGAAAACATTGTTGGGGTAAAACCTAAAGGGAAAGGCCTAGCACCAAATTGCATTGGCCATCTGATCTAACTTCTGGAGGCAGTCAAAATGAGTATTTGAATTCTTCCCTACCTTATTCCTGTGCTGAGATACAGGGTACTCCAACCCTGCTGTAAGATGCTTGATTTTGAGAGTGATGAAAACATTGTTGGGGTAAAACCTAAAGGGAAAGGCCTAGCACCAAATTGCATTGGCCATCTGATCTATCTTCTGGAGGCAGTCAAAATGAGTATTTGAATTCTTCCCTACCTTACTCATGTGCTGAGATACAGGGTGCTCCAACCGTACAGTAAAATGCTTGATTTCTGCAGTGAACAAAACTAATGAAAACATTGTTGGGGTAAAACCTAAAGGGAAAGGCCTAGCACCAAATTGCATTGGCCATCTGATCTAACTTCTGGAGGCAGTCAAAATGAGTATTTGAATTCTTCCCTACCTTATTCCTCTGCTGAGATACACTGAGCTCCAACCTCCTGTAAAACGCTTGATTTTGAGAGTGAGCCAAACTAATGAAAACATTGTTGGGGTAAAACCTAAAGGGAAAGGCCTAGCACCAAATTGCATTGGCCATCTGATCTAACTTCTGGAGACAGTCAAAATGAGTATTTGAATTCTTCCCTACCTTATTCCTGTGCTGAGATACAGGGTGCTGCAACCCTGCAGTAAAATGCTTGATTTTGAGACTGATCGAAACTAATGAAAACATTGTTGGGGTAAAACCTAAAGGGAAAGGCCTAGCACCAAATTGCATTGGCCATCTGATCTAACTTCTGGAGGCAGTCAAAATGATCCTTAGAATTCTTCCCTACCTTATTCCTCTGCTGAGATAAAGGGTGCTCCAACCCTGCAGTAAAATATTTGATTTCTTCAGTGCGCGAAACCAATGAAAACATTGTTGGGGTAAAACCTAAAGGGAAAGGCCTAGCACCAAATTGCATTGGCCATCTGATCTAACTTCTGGAGGCAGTCAAAATGATCCTTAGAATTCTTCCCTACCTTATTCCTGTGCTGAGATACAGGCTGATCCATCCCTACAGTAAAATGCTTGATTTGAGAGTGAGCCAAACTAATTAAAACATTGTTGGGGTAAAACCTAAAGGGAAAGGCCTAGCACCAAATTGCATTGGCCATCTGATCTAACTTCTGGAGGCAGTCAAAATGATCCTTAGAATTCTTCCCTACCTTATTCCTATGCTGAGATACAGGCTGCTCCATCCCTACAGTAAAATGCTTGTTTTGAGAGTGAGCGAAACTAATGAAAACATTGTTGGGGTAAAACCTAAAGGGAAAGGCCTAGCACCAAATTGCATTGGCCATCTCATCTAACTTCTGGAGGCAGTCAAAATGAGTATTTGAATTCTTCCCTACCTTACTCCTGTGCTGAGATACAGGGTGCTCCATCCCTGCAGTAAAATGCTTGATTTCTGCAGTGATCAAAACTAATGAAAACATTGTTGGGGTAAAACCTAAAGGGAAAGGCCTAGCACCAAATTGCATTGGCCATCTGATGTAACTTCTGGAGGCAGTCAAAATGAGTGTTTGATTTCTTCTCTACCTAATTCCTCTGCTGAGATACACTGAGCTCCAACCTGTTGTAAAATTTTCGATTTTGAGAGTGATCGAAACTAATGAAAACATTGTTGGGGTAAAACCTAAAGGGAAAGGCCTAGCACCAAATTGCATTGGCCATCTGATCTAACTTCTGGAGACAGTCAAAATGAGTATTTGAATTCTTCCCTACCTTATTCCTCTGCTGAGATACACTGAGCTCCATCCTGCTGTAAAATGCTTGATTTTGAGAGTGAGCCAAACTAATGAAAACATTGTTGGGGTAAAACCTAAAGGGAAAGACCAAGCACCTAATTTCATTGGCCATCGGATCTAACTTCTGGAGGCAGTCAAAATGAGTATTTGAATTCTTCCCTACCTTATTCCTGTGCTCAGATACAGTGAGCTCCAACCTGCTGTAAAATGCTTGATTTTGAGACTGATCAAAACTAATGAAAACATTGTTGGGGTAAAACCTAAAGGGAAAGGTCTAGCACCAAACTGCATTGGCCATCTGATCTAACTTCTGGAGGCAGTCAAAATGATCCTTAGAATTCTTCCCTACCTTATTCCTGTGCTGAGATACAGGGTACTCCGTCCCTGCAGTAAAATGCTTGATTTCGAGAGTGATCGAAACTAATGAAAACATTGTTGGGGTAAAACCTAAAGGGAAAGGCCTAGCACCAAATTGCATTGGCCATCTGATGTAACTTCTGGAGGCAGTCAAAATGAGTGTTTGATTTCTTCTCTACCTAATTCCTCTGCTGAGATACACTGAGCTCCAACCTGTTGTAAAATTTTCGATTTCGAGAGTGATCGAAACTAATGAAAACATTGTTGGGGTAAAACCTAAAGGGAAAGACCAAGCACCTAATTTCATTGGCCATCGGATCTAACTTCTGGAGGCAGTCAAAATGAGTATTTGAATTCTTCCCTACCTTATTCCTGTGCTCAGATACAGTGAGCTCCAACCTGCTGTAAAATGCTTGATTTTGAGAGTGATCGAAACTAATGAAAACATTGTTGGGGTAAAACCTAAAGGGAAAGGCCTAGCACCAAATTGCATTGGCCATCTGATCTAACTTCTGGAGGCAGTCAAAATGAGTATTTGAATTCTTCCCTACCTTATTCCTGTGCTGAGATACAGGCTGCTCCATCCCTACAGTAAAATGCTTGATTTTGAGAGTGATCGAAACTAATGAAAACATTGTTGGGGTAAAACCTAAAGGGAAAGGCCTAGCACCAAATTGCATTGGCCATCTGATCTAACTTCTGGAGGCAGTCAAAATGAGTATTTGAATTCTTCCCTACCTTATTCCTGTGCTGAGATACAGGGTGCTCCAACCCTGCAGTAAAATGCTTGATTTCGAGAGTGATCGAAACTAATGAAAACGTTGTTGGGGTAAAACCTAAAGGGAAAGGCCTAGCACCAAATTGCATTGGCCATCTGATCTAACTTCTGGAGGCAGTCAAAATGAGTATTTGAATTCTTCCCTACCTTATTCCTCTGCTGAGATACAGTGTGCTCCACCCTACAGTAAAATGCTTGATTATGAGAATGAGCCAAACTAATGAAAACATTGTTGGGGTAAAACCTAAAGGGAAAGACCTAGCACCAAATTTCATTGGCCATCTGATCTAACTTCTGGAGGCAGTCAAAATGAGTATTTGAATTCTTCCCTACCTTATTCCTGTGCTGAGATACAGGGTGCTCCAACCCGCTGCAAAATGCTTGATTTTGAGAGTGAGCGAAACTAATCAAAAAATTGTTGGGGTAAAACCTAAAGGGAAAAGCCTAGCACCAAATTGCATTGTCCATCTGATCTAACTTCTGGAGGCAGTCAAAATGAGTATTTGAATTCTTCCCTACCTTATTCCTGTGCTGAGATACAGGGTGCTCCAACCCTGCAGTAAAATGCTTGATTTCGAGAGTGAGTGAAACTAATGAAAACATTGTTGGGGTAAAACCTAAAGGGAAAGGCCTAGCACCAAATTGCATTGGCCATCTGGTCTAACTTCTGGAGGCAGTCAAAATGAGTATTTGAATTCTTCCCTACCTTATTCCTGTGCTGAGATACAGGGTGCGCCAACCCTACAGTGAAATGATTGATTTCTACAGTGATCGAAACTAATGAAAACATTGTTGCGGTAAAACCTAAAGGGAAAGGCCTAGCACCAAATTGCATTGGCCATCTGATCTAACTTCTGGAGGCAGTCAAAATGATCCTTAGAATTTTTCCCTACCTTATTCCTGTGCTGAGATACAGGCTGCTCCATCCCTACAGTAAAATGCTTGATTTCGAGAGTGATCGAAACTAATGAAAACATTGTTGGGGTAAAACATAAAGAGAAAGGCCTAGCACCAAAATGCATTGGCCATCTGATCTAACTTCTGGAGGCAGTCAAAATGAGTATTTGAATTCTTCCCTACCTTATTCCTCTGCTGAGATACACTGAGCTCCAACCTCCTGTAAAATGCTTTATTTTGAGAGTGAGCCAAACTAATGAAAACATTGTTGGGGTAAAACCTAAAGGAAAGGCCTAGCACCAAATTGCATTGGCCATCGGATCTAACTTCTGGAGGCAGTCAAAATGAGTATTTGAATTCTTCCCTACCTTATTCCTGTGCTGAGATACAGGGTGCTGCAACCCTGCAGTAAAATGCTTGATTTTGAGAGTGATCGAAACTAATGAAAACATTGTTGGGGTAAAACCTAAAGGGAAAGGCCTAGCACCAAATTGCATTGGCCATCTGATCTAACTTCTGGAGGCAGTCAAAATGATCCTTAGAATTCTTCCCTACCTTATTCCTCTGCTGAGATAAAGGGTGCTCCAGCCCTGCAGTAAAATATTTGATTTCTACAGTGAGAGAAACCAATCAAAACATTGTTGGGGTAAAACCTAAAGGGAAAGGCCTAGCACCAAATTGCATTGGCCATCTGATCTAACTTCTGGAGGCAGTCAAAATGAGTATTTGAATTCTTCCCTACCTTATTCCTCTGCTGAGATACAGGCTGCTCCATCCCTGCAGTAAAATGCTTGATTTCGAGAGTGATCGAAACTAAGGAAAACATTGTTGGGGTAAAACCTAAAGGGAAAGGCCTAGCACCAAATTGCATTGGCCATCTGATCTAACTTCTGGAGGCAGTCAAAATGAGTGTTTGAATTCTTCTCTACCTTATTCCTCTGCTGAGATACACTGAGATCCAACCTGTTGTAAAATTTTCGATTTCGAGAGTGATCAAAACTAATGAAAACATTGTTGGGGTAAAACCTAAAGGGAAAGGCCTAGCACCAAATTGCATTGGCCATCTGATGTAACTTCTGGAGGCAGTCAAAATGAGTATTTGAATTCTTCCCTACCTTATTCCTGTGCTGAGATACACTGAGCTCCAACCTGCTGTAAAATGCTTGATTTTGAGACTGATCGAAACTAATGAAAACATTGTTGGGGTAAAACCTAAAGGGAAAGGTCTAGCACCAAACTGCATTGGCCATCTGATCTAACTTCTGGAGGCAGTCAAAATGATCCTTAGAATTCTTCCCTAACTTATTCCTCTGCTGAGATACAGGGTGCTCCAACCCTGCAGTAAAATTTTTGATTTCGAGAGTGATCGAAACTAATGAAAACATTGTTGGGGTAAAAGCTAAAGGGAAAGGCCTAGCACCAAATTGCATTGGCCATCTGATCTAACTTCTGGAGGCAGTCAAAATGAGTATTTGAATTCTTCCCTACCTTATTCCTGTGCTGAGATACAGGGTGCTCCACCCTGCAGTAAACTGCTTGATTTTGAGAGTGAGCCAAACTAATGAAAACATTGTTGGGGTAAAACCTAAAGGGAAAGACCAAGCACCTAATTGCATTGGCCATCTGTTCTAACTTCTGGAGACAGTCAAAATGATCTTTAGAATTCTTCCCTACCTCTTTCCTCTGTTGAGATACAGGGTGCTATAACCCTGCTGTAAAATGCTTGATTTTGAGAGTGAGCCAAACTAATGAAAACATTGTTGGGGTAAAACCTAAAGGGAAAGGCCTAGCACCAAATTGCATTGGCCATCTGATCTAACTTCTGGAGGCAGTCAAAATGAGTATTTGAATTCTTCCCTACCTTATTCCTCTGCTGAGATGCAGGGTGCTCCAACCCTGCAGTAAAATGCTTGTTTTCGAGAGTGATCAAAACTAAGGAAAACATTGTTGGGGTAAAATCTAAAGGGAAAGGCCTAGCACCAAATTGCATTGGCCATCTGATGTAACTTCTGGAGGCAGTCAAAATGAGTATTTGATTTCTTACCTACCTTATTCCTCTGCTGAGATACACTGTGCTCCAACCTGCAGTAAAATGCTTGATTATGAGTGATCAAACTAATGAAAACATTGTTGGGGTAAAACCTAAAGGGAAAGGCCTAGCACCAAATTGCATTGGCCATCTGATCTAACTTCTGGAGGCAGTCAAAATGAGTATTTGAATTCTTCCCTACCTTATTCCTCTACTGAGATACACTGAGCTCCATCCTGCTGTAAAATGCTTGATTTTGAGAGTGAGCCAAACTAATGAAAACATTGTTGGGGTAAAACCTAAAGGGAAAGACCAAGCACCTAATTTCATTGGCCATCGGATCTAACTTCTGGAGGCAGTCAAAATGAGTATTTGAATTCTTCCCTACCTTATTCCTCTGCTGAGATACAGGGTGCTCCAACCCTGCAGTAAAATGCTTGATTTCGAGAGTGAGTGAAACTAATGAAAACATTGTTGGGGTAAAACCTAAAGGGAAAGGCCTAGCACCAAATTGCATTGGCCATCTGGTCTAACTTCTGGAGGCAGTCAAAATGAGTATTTGAATTCTTCCCTACCTTATTCCTCTGCTGAGATACAGGGTGCTCCAACCCTGCAGTAAAATGCTTGATTTCTAGAGTGATCAAAACTAATGAAAACATTGTTGGGGTAAAACCTAAAGGGAAAGGCCTAGCACCAAATTGCATTGGCCATCTGATCTAACTTCTGGAGGCAGTCAAAATGAGTATTTGAATTCTTCCCTACCTTATTCCTGTGCTGAGATACAGGGTGCTCCACCCTGCAGTAAAATGCTTGATTTTGAGAGTGATCGAAACTAATGAAAACATTGTTGGGGTAAAACCTAAAGGGAAAGGCCTAGCACCAAATTGCATTGGCCATCTGATCTAACTTCTGGAGGCAGTCAAAATGAGTATTTGAATTCTTCCCTACCTTATTCCTGTGCTGAGATACAGGCTGGCTCCAACCTCCTGTAAAATGCTTGATTTTGAGAGTGATCAAACTAATGAAAACATTGTTGGGGTAAAACCTAAAGGGAAAGGCCTAGCACCAAATTGCATTGGCCATCTGATCTAACTTCTGGAGGCAGTCAAAATGAGTATTTGAATTCTTCCCTACCTTATTCCTGTGCTGAGATACAGGGTGCTCCAACCCTGCAGTAAAATGCTTGATTTTACAGTGATCGAAACTAATGAAAACATTGTTGGGGTAAAACCTAAAGGGAAAGGCCTAGCACCAAATTGCATTGGCCATCTGATCTAACTTCTGGAGGCAGTCAAAATGAGTATTTGAATTCTTCCCTACCTTATTCCTCTGCTGAGATACAGGGTGCTCCAACCCTGCAGTAAAATATTTGATTTTGAGAGTGAGAGAAACTAATGAAAACATTGTTGGGGTAAAACCTAAAGGGAAAGGCCTAGCACCAAATTGCATTGGCCATCTGATCTAACTTCTGGAGGCAGTCAAAATGAGTATTTGAATTCTTCCCTACCTTATTCCTCTGCTGAGATACAGGTGCTCCAACCCTGCAGTAAAATGCTTGATTTCTGAGAGTGAACAAAACTAATGAAAACATTGTTGGGGTAAAACCTAAAGGGAAAGGCCTAGCACCAAATTGCATTGGCCATCTGATCTAACTTCTGGAGGCAGTCAAAATGAGTATTTGAATTCTTCCCTACCTTATTCCTCTGCTGAGATACACTGAGCTCCAACCTGCTGTAAAATGCTTGATTTTGAGAGTGAGCAAAACTAATGAAAACATTGTGGGGGTAAAACCTAAAGGGAAAGACCTAGCACCAAATTGCATTGGCCATCTGATCTAACTTCTGGAGGCAGTCAAAATGAGTATTTGAATTCTTCCCTACCTTATTCCTGTGCTGAGATACAGGTGCTCCAACCTGCAGTAAAATGCTTGATTTTGAGACTGATCGAAACTAATGAAAACATTGTTGGGGTAAAACCTAAAGGGAAAGGCCTAGCACCAAATTGCATTGGCCATCTGATCTAACTTCTGGAGGCAGTCAAAATGATCCTTTGAATTCTTCCCTACCTTATTCCTCTGCTGAGATACAGGGTGCTCCAACCCTGCAGTAAAATTTTGATTTGAGAGTGATCGAAACTAATGAAAACATTGTTGGGGTAAAACCTAAAGGGAAAGGCCTAGCACCAAATTGCATTGGCCATCTGATCTAACTTCTGGAGGCAGTCAAAATGAGTATTTGAATTCTTCCCTACCTTATTCCTGTGCTCAGATACAAGGTGCTCCAACCTGCAGTAAAATGCTTGATTTTGAGAGTGAGCCAAACTAATGAAAACATTGTTGGGGTAAAACCTAAAGGGAAAGGCCTAGCACCAAATTGCATTGGCCATCTGATCTAACTTCTGGAGGCAGTCAAAATGATCTTTGAATTCTTCCCTACCTTATTCCTCTGCTGAGATACAGGGTGCTATAACCCTGCTGTAAAATGCTTGATTTTGAGAGTGAGCCAAACTAATGAAAACATTGTTGGGGTAAAACCTAAAGGGAAAGGCCTAGCACCAAATTGCATTGGCCATCTGATCTAACTTCTGGAGGCAGTCAAAATGAGTATTTGAATTCTTCCCTACCTTATTCCTCTGCTGAGATACAGGGAGCTCCAACCTGCAGTAAAATGCTTGATTTCTGCAGTGATCGAAACTAATGAAAACATTGTTGGGGTAAAACCTAAAGGGAAAGGCCTAGCACCAAATTGCATTGGCCATCTGATCTAACTTCTGGAGGCAGTCAAAATGAGTATTTGAATTCTTCCCTACCTTATTCCTCTGCTGAGATACACTGAGCTCCATCCTGCTGTAAAATGCTTGATTTTGAGAGTGAGCCAAACTAATGAAAACATTGTTGGGGTAAAACCTAAAGGGAAAGGCCTAGCACCAAATTGCATTGGCCATCTGATCTAACTTCTGGAGGCAGTCAAAATGAGTATTTGAATTCTTCCCTACCTTATTCCTCTGCTGAGATACACTGAGCTCCAACCTGCTGTAAAATGCTTGATTTTGAGAGTGAGCCAAACTAATGAAAACATTGTTGGGGTAAAACCTAAAGGGAAAGGCCTAGCACCAAATTGCATTGGCCATCTGATCTAACTTCTGGAGGCAGTCAAAATGATATTTGAATTCTTCCCTACCTTATTCCTGTGCTGAGATACAGGGTGCTCCAACCTGCAGTAAAATGCTTGATTTTGAGAGTGATCAAAACTAATGAAAACATTGTTGGGGTAAAACCTAAAGGGAAAGGCCTAGCACCAAATTGCATTGGCCATCTGATCTAACTTCTGGAGGCAGTCAAAATGATATTAGAATTCTTCCCTACCTTATTCCTGTGCTGAGATACAGGGTGCTCCAACCTGCTGTAAAATGCTTGATTTGAGAGTGATCGAAACTAATGAAAACATTGTTGGGGTAAAACCTAAAGGGAAAGGCCTAGCACCAAATTGCATTGGCCATCTGATCTAACTTCTGGAGGCAGTCAAAATGAGTATTTGAATTCTTCCTACCTTATTCCTCTGCTGAGATACAGGGTGCTCCAACCCTGCTGTAAAATGCTTGATTTTGAGAGTGATCGAAACTAATGAAAACATTGTTGGGGTAAAACCTAAAGGGAAAGGCCTAGCACCAAATTGCATTGGCCATCTGATCTAACTTCTGGAGGCAGTCAAAATGAGTATTTGAATTCTTCCCTACCTTATTCCTGTGCTCAGATACAGTGAGCTCCAACCTGCTGTAAAATGCTTGATTTTGAGAGTGATCGAAACTAATGAAAACATTGTTGGGGTAAAACCTAAAGGGAAAGGCCTAGCACCAAATTGCATTGGCCATCTGATCTAACTTCTGGAGGCAGTCAAAATGAGTATTTGAATTCTTCCCTACCTTATTCCTGTGCTGAGATACAGGGTGCTCCAACCCTGCTGTAAAATGCTTGATTTTGAGAGTGATCGAAACTAATGAAAACATTGTTGGGGTAAAACCTAAAGGGAAAGGCCTAGCACCAAATTGCATTGGCCATCTGATCTAACTTCTGGAGGCAGTCAAAATGAGTATTTGAATTCTTCCTACCTTATTCCTGTGCTGAGATACAGGGTGCTCCAACCCTGCAGTAAAATGCTTGATTTTTGAGAGTGATCGAAACTAATGAAAACATTGTTGGGGTAAAACCTAAAGGGAAAGGCCTAGCACCAAATTGCATTGGCCATCTGATCTAACTTCTGGAGGCAGTCAAAATGAGTATTTGAATTCTTCCTACCTTATTCCTCTGCTGAGATACAGTGTGCTCCAACCCTACAGTAAAATGCTTGATTTTGAGAATGAGCCAAACTAATGAAAACATTGTTGGGGTAAAACCTAAAGGGAAAGACCTAGCACCAAATTGCATTGGCCATCTGATCTAACTTCTGGAGGCAGTCAAAATGAGTATTTGAATTCTTCCTACCTTATTCCTGTGCTGAGATACAGGGTGCTCCAACCCGCTGCAAAATGCTTGATTTCAAGAGTGAGCGAAACTAATCAAAAAATTGTTGGGGTAAAACCTAAAGGAAAGGCCTAGCACCAAATTGCATTGGCCATCTGATCTAACTTCTGGAGGCAGTCAAAATGAGTATTTGAATTCTTCCCTACCTTATTCCTGTGCTGAGATACAGGGTGCTCCAACCTGCAGTAAAATGCTTGATTTCGAGAGTGAGTGAAACTAATGAAAACATTGTTGGGGTAAAACCTAAAGGGAAAGGCCTAGCACCAAATTGCATTGGCCATCTGATCTAACTTCTGGAGGCAGTCAAAATGAGTATTTGAATTCTTCCCTACCTTATTCCTGTGCTGAGATACAGGGTGCTCCAACCCTGCAGTAAAATGCTTGATTTGAGAGTGATGAAACTAATGAAAACATTGTTGGGGTAAAACCTAAAGGGAAAGGCCTAGCACCAAATTGCATTGGCCATCTGATCTAACTTCTGGAGGCAGTCAAAATGAGTATTTGAATTCTTCCCTACCTTATTCCTGTGCTGAGATACAGGGTGCTCCAACCCTGCAGTAAAATGCTTGATTTCAAGAGTGATCGAAACTAATGAAAACATTGTTGGGGTAAAACCTAAAGGGAAAGGCCTAGCACCAAATTGCATTGGCCATCTGATCTAACTTCTGGAGGCAGTCAAAATGAGTATTTGAATTCTTCCCTACCTTATTCCTCTGCTGAGATACAGGTGTGCTCCACCCTACAGTAAAATGCTTGATTTGAGAGTGAGCCAAACTAATGAAAACATTGTTGGGGTAAAACCTAAAGGGAAAGACCTAGCACCAAATTGCATTGGCCATCTGATCTAACTTCTGGAGGCAGTCAAAATGAGTATTTGAATTCTTCCCTACCTTATTCCTGTGCTGAGATACAGGTGCTCCAACCCTGCTGTAAAATGCTTGATTTTGAGAGTGATCGAAACTAATGAAAACATTGTTGGGGTAAAACCTAAAGGGAAAGGCCTAGCACCAAATTGCATTGGCCATCTGATCTAACTTCTGGAGGCAGTCAAAATGATATTTGAATTCTTCCCTACCTTATTCCTGTGCTCAGATACAGGGTGCTCCAACCTGCAGTAAAATGCTTGATTTTGAGAGTGATCGAAACTAATGAAAACATTGTGGGGGTAAAACCTAAAGGGAAAGACCTAGCACCAAATTGCATTGGCCATCTGATCTAACTTCTGGAGGCAGTCAAAATGAGTATTTGAATTCTTCCCTACCTTATTCCTGTGCTGAGATACAGGGTGCTCCAACCCTGCAGTAAAATGCTTGATTTGAGAGTGAGTGAAACTAATGAAAACATTGTGGGGGTAAAACCTAAAGGGAAAGACCTAGCACCAAATTGCATTGGCCATCTGATCTAACTTCTGGAGGCAGTCAAAATGAGTGTTTGAATTCTTCCCTACCTTATTCCTGTGCTCAGATACAGGGTGTTCCAACCGGCTGTGAAATGCTTGATTTTGAGAGTGAGCGAAACTAATGAAAACATTGTGGGGGTAAAACCTAAAGGGAAAGACCTAGCACCAAATTGCATTGGCCATCTGATCTAACTTCTGGAGGCAGTCAAAATGATATTTAGAATTTTCCCTACCTTATTCCTGTGCTGAGATACAGGGTGCTCCATCCCTGCAGTAAAATGCTTGATTTGAGAGTGATCGAAACTAATGAAAACATTGTTGGGGTAAAACCTAAAGGGAAAGGCCTAGCACCAAATTGCATTGGCCATCTGATCTAACTTCTGGAGGCAGTCAAAATGAGTATTTGAATTCTTCCCTACCTTATTCCTCTGCTGAGATACAGGGAGCTCCAACCTGCAGTAAAATGCTTGATTTTGAGAGTGAGCCAAACTAATGAAAACATTGTTGGGGTAAAACCTAAAGGGAAAGGCCTAGCACCAAATTGCATTGGCCATCTGATCTAACTTCTGGAGGCAGTCAAAATGAGTATTTGAATTCTTCCCTACCTTATTCCTGTGCTGAGATACAGGGTGCTGCAACCCTGCAGTAAAATGCTTGATTTTGAGAGTGATCGAAACTAATGAAAACATTGTTGGGGTAAAACCTAAAGGGAAAGGCCTAGCACCAAATTGCATTGGCCATCTGATCTAACTTCTGGAGGCAGTCAAAATGATATCAGAATTCTTCCCTACCTTATTCCTCTGCTGAGATAAAGGGTGCTCCAGCCCTGCAGTAAAATGCTTGATTTCTACAGTGAGAGAAACCAATGAAAACATTGTTGGGGTAAAACCTAAAGGGAAAGGCCTAGCACCAAATTGCATTGGCCATCTGATCTAACTTCTGGAGGCAGTCAAAATGAGTATTTGAATTCTTCCCTACCTTATTCCTCTGCTGAGATACAGGGTGCTCCATCCCTGCAGTAAAATGCTTGATTTGAGAGTGATCGAAACTAATGAAAACATTGTTGGGGTAAACCTAAAGGGAAAGGCCTAGCACCAAATTGCATTGGCCATCTGATCTAACTTCTGGAGGCAGTCAAAATGAGTGTTTGAATTCTTCTCTACCTTATTCCTCTGCTGAGATACACTGAGCTCCAACCTGTTGTAAAATTTTCGATTTGAGAGTGATCAAAACTAATGAAAACATTGTTGGGGTAAAACCTAAAGGGAAAGGCCTAGCACCAAATTGCATTGGCCATCTGATCTAACTTCTGGAGGCAGTCAAAATGAGTATTTGAATTCTTCCCTACCTTATTCCTGTGCTGAGATACACTGAGCTCCAACCTGCTGTAAAATTCTTGATTTTGAGAGTGATCGAAACTAATGAAAACATTGTTGGGGTAAAACCTAAAGGGAAAGGTCTAGCACCAAACTGCATTGGCCATCTGATCTAACTTCTGGAGGCAGTCAAAATGATCTTTAGAATTATTCCCTACCTTCTTCCTGTGCTGAGATAGAGGGTGCTCCAACCCTGCAGTAAAATTTTGATTTCGAGAGTGATCGAAACTAATGAAAACATTGTTGGGGTAAAAGCTAAAGGGAAAGGCCTAGCACCAAATTGCATTGGCCATCTGATCTAACTTCTGGAGGCAGTCAAAATGAGTATTTGAATTCTTCCCTACCTTATTCCTGTGCTGAGATACAGGGTGCTCCACCCTGCAGTAAACTGCTTGATTTTGAGAGTGAGCGAAACTAATGAAAACATTGTTGGGGTAAAACCTAAAGGGAAAGACCTAGCACCAAATTGCATTGGCCATCTGTTCTAACTTCTGGAGGCAGTCAAAATGATCTTTAGAATTCTTCCCTACCTCTTTCCTCTGCTGAGATACAGGGTGCTCTAACCCTGCAGTAAAATGCTTGATTTCAAGAGTGAGCGAAACTAATGAAAACATTGTTGGGTAAAACCTAAAGGGAAAGGCCTAGCACCAAATTGCATTGGCCATCTGATCTAACTTCTGGAGGCAGTCAAAATGATCCTCAGAATTCTTCCCGACTTCTGTCCTCTGCTGAGATACAGGGTGCTCAAACCTGCTGTATAATGCTTGATTTCAAGAGTGAGCGAAACTAATGAAAACATTGTTGGAGTAAAACCTAAAGGGAAAGGCCTAGCACCAATTTGCATTGGCCATCTGATCTAAATTCTGGAGGCAGTCAAAGTGAGTATTTGAATTCTTCCCTACCTTATTCCTGTGCTGAGGTACAGGGTCCTCCAACGCTGTAGTAAAATGCTTGATTTCTACAGTGAGCGAAACTAATGAAAACATTGTTGGGGTAAAACCTAAAGGGAAAGGCCTTACACCAAATTGCATTGTCCATCTGATCTAACTTCTGGAGGCAGTCAAAATGATCCTAAGAATTCTTCCTTACCTTATTCCTGTGCTGAGATAAAGGGTCCTCCAAACCTGTAGTAAAATGCTTGATTTCTACAGTGATCGAAACTAATGAAAACATTGTTGGGGTAAAACCTATAGGGAACGACCTAGCACCAAATTGCGCTGGCCATCTGATCTAAATTCTGGGGGCAGTCAAAATGAGTATTTGAATTCTTCTCTACCTCTTTCCACTGCTGAGATACAGGGTGCTCCAACATGCAGTAAAACGCTTGATTTTGAGAGTGAGCGAATATAATGAAATCATTGTTGGGGTAAAACCTAAAGGGAAAGGCCTAGCACCAAATTGCATTGGCCATCTGATCTAACTTCTGGAGGCAGTCAAAATGAGTATTTCAATTCTTCCTTACCTTATTCCTCTGCTGAGATACAGGGAGCTTCAACCTGCTGTAAAATGCTTTATTTCGAGAGTGAGCGAAACTAATGAAAACATTATCAGCGTAAAACCTAAAGGGAAAGGCCTAGCACCAAATTGCATTGGCCATCTGATCTAACTTCTGGAGACAGTCAAAATGATCTTTAGAATTCTTCCCTACCTCTTTCCTCTGTTGAGATACAGGGTGCTCTAACCCTGCAGTAAAATGCATGATTTCAACAGTGAGCGAAACTAATGAAAACATTGTTGGGGTAAAACTAAAGGGAAAGGCCTAGCACCAAATTGCATTGGCCATCTGATCTAACTTCTGGAGACAGTCAAAATGATCCTCAGAATTCTTCCCGACTTCTGTCCTCGGCTGAGATACAGGGTGCTCAAACCTGCTGTATAATGCTTGATTTCAAGAGTGAGCGAAACTAATGAAAACATTGTTGGGGTAAAACCTAAAGGGAAAGGCCTAGCACCAAATTGCATTGGCCATCTGATCTAACTTCTGGAGACAGTCAAAATGATCCTCAGAATTCTTCCCGACTTCTGTCCTCTGCTGAGATACAGGGTGCTCAAACCTGCTGTACAATGCTTGATTTCAAGAGTGAGCGAAACTAATGAAAACAATGTTGGGGTAAAACCTAAAGGGAAAGGCCTAGCACCAAATTGCATTGGCCATCTGATCTAACTTCTGGAGACAGTCAAAATGATCCTCAGAATTCTTCCCGACTTCTGTCCTCTGCTGAGATACAGGGTGCTCAAACCTGCTGTTTAATGCTTGATTTCAAGAGTGAGCGAAACTAATGAAAACATTGTTGGGGTAAAACCTAAAGGGAAAGGCCTAGCACCAAATTGCATTGGCCATCTGATCTAACTTCTGGAGGCAGTCAAAATGATCATAATAATTCTTCCCTACCTTATTCCTGTGCCGAGATAAAGGGTCCTCCAACGCTGTAGTAAAATGCTTTATTTTGAGAGTGAGCCAAACTAATGAAAACATTGTTGGGGTAAAACCTAAAGGGAAAGGCCTAGCACCAAATTGCATTGGCCATCTCATCTAACTTCTGGAGGCAGTCAAAATGAGTATTTGAATTCTTCCCTACCTTATTCCTCTGCTGAGATACAGGGTGCTCCAAACCTGCAGTAAAATGCTTGATTTCAGAGTGATGCGAAAGTAATGAAAACATTGTAAGGGTAAAACCTAAAGGGAAAGGCCTAGCACCAAATTGCATTGGCCATCTGATCTAACTTCTGGAGGCAGTCAAAATGAGTATTTGAATTCCTCCTACCTTATTCCTGTGCTGAGATACAGGGTGCTCCAACCCTGCAGTAAAATACTTGATTTCGAGAGTGATGAAACTAATGAAAACATTGTTGGGGTAAAACCTAAAGGGAAAGGCCTAGCACCAAACTGCATTGGCCATCTGATCTAACTTCTGGAGACAGTCAAAATGATCTTTAGAATTCTTCCTACCTCTTTCCTCTGTTGAGATACAGGGTGCTCTAACCCTGCAGTAAAATGCGTGATTTCAAGAGTGAGCGAAACTAATGAAAACATTGTTGGGGTAAAACCTAAAGGGAAAGGCCTAGCACCAAATTGCATTGGCCATCTGATCTAACTTCTGGAGACAGTCAAAATGATCCTCAGAATTCTTCCCGACTTCTGTCCTCTGCTGAGATACAGGGTGCTCAAACCTGCTGTATAATGCTTGATTTCAAGAGTGAGCGAAACTAATGAAAACATTGTTGGGGTAAAACCTAAAGGGAAATGCCCAGCACCAAATTGCATTGGCCATCTGATCTAAATTCTGGAGGCAGTCAAAGTGAGTATTTGAATACTTCCCTACCTTATTCCTCTGCTGAGATACAGGGTTCTCCAATCCTGCAGTAAAATGCTTGATATCGAGAGTGATGGAAACAAATGAAAACATTGTTGGGGTAAAACCTAAAGGGAAAGACCTAGCACCAAATTGCATTGGCCATCTGATCTAACCTCTGGAGGCAGTCAATATGAGTATTTGAATTCTTCCCTACCTTATTCCTGTGCTGAGATACACGGTGTTGCAACCCTGCAGTAAAATGCTTGATTTCTACAGTGATCGAAACTAATGAAAACATTGTTGGGGTAAAACCTAAAGGGAAAGGCCTAGCACCAAATTGCATTGGCCATCTGATCTAACTTCTGGAGGCAGTCAAAATGATCCTAATAATTCTTCCCTACCTTATTCCTGTGCTGAGGTACAGGGTCCTCCAACGCTGTAGTAAAATGCTTGATTTCTACAGTGATCGAAACTAATGAAAACATTGTTGGGGTAAAACCTAAAGGGAAAAGCCTAGCACCAAATTGCATTGTCCATCTGATCTAACTTCTGGAGGCAGTCAAAATGAGTATTTGAATTCTTCCCTACCTTATTCCTGTGCTGAGATACAGGGTGCTCCAACCCTGCAGTAAAATGCTTGATTTCGAGAGTGAGTGAAACTAATGAAAACATTGTTGGGGTAAAACCTAAAGGAAAGGCCTAGCACCAAATTGCATTGGCCATCTGGTCTAACTTCTGGAGGCAGTCAAAATGAGTATTTGAATTCTTCCCTACCTTATTCCTTTGCTGAGATACAGGGTGCGCCAACCCTACAGTGAAATGCTTGATTTCTACAGTGATCGAAACTAATGAAAACATTGTTGCGGTAAAACCTAAAGGGAAAGGCCTAGCACCAAACTGCATTGTCCATCTGATCTAACTTCTGGAGGCAGTCAAAATGAGTATTTGAATTCTTCCCTACCTTATTCCTCTGCTGAGATACAGGGTGTTCACCCTGCTGTCAAATGCTTGATTTCTACAGTGATCGAAACTAATGAAAACATTGTTGGGGTAAAACCTAAAGGGAAAGGCCTAGCACCAAATTGCATTGGCCATCTGATCTAACTTCTGGAGGCAGTCAAAATGATCCTTAGAATTCTTCCCTACCTTATTCCTGTGCTGAGATACAGGCTGCTCCATCCCTACAGAAAAATGCTTGATTTCGAGAGTGATCGAAACTAATGAAAACATTGTTGGGGTAAAACCTAAAGGGAAAGGCCTAGCACCAAATTGCATTGGCCATCTGATCTAACTTCTGGAGGCAGTCAAAATGAGTATTTGAATTCTTCCCTACCTTATTCCTCTGCTGAGATACACTGAGCTCCAACCTCCTGTAAAATGCTTTATTTTGAGAGTGAGCCAAACTAATGAAAACATTGTTGGGGTAAAACCTAAAGGGAAAGGTCTACCACCAAACTGCATTGGCCATCTGATCTAACTTCTGGAGGCAGTCAAAATGATCATAATAATTCTTCCCTACCTTATTCCTGTGCCGAGATAAAGGGTCCTCCAACGCTGTAGTAAAATGCTTTATTTTGAGAGTGAGCCAAACTAATGAAAACATTGTTGGGGTAAAACCTAAAGGGAACGGCCTAGCACTAAATTGCATTGTCCATCTGATCTAACTTCTGGTGGCAGTGAAAATGAGTATTTGAATTCTTCCCTACCTTATTCCTCTGCTGAGATACAGGGTGCTCCAAACCTGCAGTAAAATGCTTGATTTCTACAGTGATCGAAACTAATGAAAACATTGTTGCGGTAAAACCTAAAGGGAAAGGCCTAGCACCAAACTGCATTGTCCATCTGATCTAACTTCTGGAGGCAGTCAAAATGAGTATTTGAATTCTTCCCTACCTTATTCCTCTGCTGAGATACAGGGTGTTTCACCCTGCTGTCAAATGCTTGATTTCTACAGTGATCGAAACTAATGAAAACATTGTTGGGGTAAAACCTAAAGGGAAAGGCCTAGCACCAAACTGCATTGGCCATCTGATCTAACTTCTGGAGGCAGTCAAAATGATCCTTAGAATTCTTCCCTACCTTTTTCCTGTGCTGAGATACAGGGTGCTCCAACCCTGCAGTAAAATGCTTGATTTCGAGAGTGATCGAAACTAATGAAAACATTGTTGGGGTAAAACCTAAAGGGAAAGGCCTAGCACCAAATTGCAATGGCCATCTGATCTAACTTCTGGAGGCAGTCAAAATGAGTATTTGAATTCTTCCCTACCTTATTCCTGTGCTGAGATACAGGGTGCTCCAACCCTGCAGTAAAATGCTTGATTTCGAGAGTGATCGAAACTAATGAAAACATTGTTGGGGTAAAACCTAAAGGGAAAGGCCTAGCACCAAACTGCATTGTCCATCTGATCTAACTTCTGGAGGCAGTCAAAATGAGTATTTGAATTCTTCCCTACCTTACTCATGTGCTGAGATACAGGGTGCTCCAACCCTGCAGTAAAATGCTTGATTTCGAGAGTGATCAAAACTAATGAAAACATTGTTGGGGTAAAACCTAAAGGGAAAGGCCTAGCACCAAACTGCATTGTCCATCTGATCTAACTTCTGGAGGCAGTCAAAATGAGTATTTGAATTCTTCCCTACATTATTCCTGTGCTGAGGTACAGGCTGCTCCATCCCTACAGTAAAATGCATGTTTTCGAGAGTGAGCGAAACTAATGAAAACATTGTTGGGGTAAAACCTAAAGGGAAAGAACTAGCACCAAATTGCATTGGCCATCTCATCTAACTTCTGGAGGCAGTCAAAATGAGTATTTGAATTCTTCCCTACCTTATTCCTGTGCTCAGATACAGTGAGCTCCAACCTGCTGTAAAATGCTTGATTTTGAGACTGATCAAAACTAATGAAAACATTGTTGGGGTAAAACCTAAAGGGAAAGGCCTAGCACCAAATTGCATTGGCCATCTGATGTAACTTCTGGAGGCAGTCAAAATGAGTGTTTGATTTCTTCTCTACCTAATTCCTCTGCTGAGATACACTGAGCTCCAACCTGTTGTAAAATTTTCGATTTCGAGAGTGATCGAAACTAATGAAAACATTGTTGGGGTAAAACCTAAAGGGAAAGGCCTAGCACCAAATTGCATTGGCCATCTGATCTAACTTCTGGAGGCAGTCAAAATGAGTATTTGAATTCTTCCTACCTTATTCCTCTGCTGAGATACACTGAGCTCCATCCTGCTGTAAAATGCTTGATTTTGAGAGTGATCGAAACTAATGAAAACATTGTTGGGGTAAAACCTAAAGGGAAAGACCAAGCACCTAATTTCATTGGCCATCGGATCTAACTTCTGGAGGCAGTCAAAATGAGTATTTGAATTCTTCCCTACCTTATTCCTGTGCTCAGATACAGTGAGCTCCAACCTGCTGTAAAATGCTTGATTTTGAGAGTGATCAAAACTAATGAAAACATTGTTGGGGTAAAACCTAAAGGGAAAGGCCTAGCACCAAATTGCATTGGCCATCTGATCTAACTTCTGGAGGCAGTCAAAATGAGTGTTTGAATTCTTCCCTACCTTATTCCTGTGCTGAGATACAGGTTGCTCCAACCCTGCTGTAAAATGCTTGATTTTGAGAGTGATCGAAACTAATGAAAACATTGTTGGGGTAAAACCTAAAGGGAAATGCCTAGCACCAAATTGCATTGGCCATCTGATCTAACTTCTGGAGGCAGTCAAAATGAGTATTTGAATTCTTCCCTACCTTATTCCTGTGCTCAGATACAGGGTGCTCCAACCCTGCAGTTAATGCTTGATTTTGAGAGTGATCGAAACTAATGAAAACATTGTTGGGGTAAAACCTAAAGGGAAAGGCCTAGCACCAAATTGCATTGGCCATCTGATCTAACTTCTGGAGGCAGTCAAAATGAGTATTTGAATTCTTACCTAATTTATTCCTCTGCTGAGATACAGTGTGCTCCACCCTACAGTAAAATGCTTGATTATGAGAATGAGCCAAACTAATGAAAACATTGTTGGGGTAAAACCTAAAGGGAAAGACCTAGCACCAAATTTCATTGGCCATCTGATCTAACTTCTGGAGGCAGTCAAAATGAGTATTTGAATTCTTCCCTACCTTATTCCTCTGCTGAGATACAGGGTGCTCCAACCCTGCAGTAAAATGCTTGATTTCGAGAGTGAGTGAAACTAATGAAAACATTGTTGGGGTAAAACCTAAAGGGAAAGGCCTAGCACCAAATTGCATTGGCCATCTCGTCTAACTTCTGGAGGCAGTCAAAATGAGTATTTGAATTCTTCCCTACCTTATTCCTTTGCTGAGATACAGAGTGCGCCAACCCTACAGTGAAATGCTTGATTTCTACAGTGATCGAAACTAATGAAAACATTGTTGGGGTAAAACCTAAAGGGAAAGGCCTAGCACCAAACTGCATTGTCCATCTGATCTAACTTCTGGAGGCAGTCAAAATGAGTATTTGAATTCTTCCCTACCTTATTCCTGTGCTGAGATACAGGGTGTTTCACCCTGCTGTCAAATGCTTGATTTCTACAGTGATCGAAACTAATGAAAACATTGTTGGGGTAAAACCTAAAGGGAAAGAACTAGCACCAAATTGCATTGGCCATCTGATCTAACTTCTGGAGGCAGTCAAAATGATCCTTAGAATTCTTCCCTACCTTATTCCTGTGCTGAGATACAGGCTGCTCCAGCCCTACAGTAAAATGCTTGATTTTGAGAGTGATCGAAACTAATGAAAACATTGTTGGGGTAAAACCTAAAGGGAAAGGCCTAGCACCAAATTGCATTGGCCATCTGATCTAACTTCTGGAGGCAGTCAAAATGAGTATTTGAATTCTTCCCTACCTTATTCCTGTGCTGAGATACAGGGTACTCCAACCCTGCTGTAAGATGCTTGATTTTGAGAGTGAGCCAAACTAATGAAAACATTGTTGGGGTAAAACCTAAAGGGAAAGGCCTAGCACCAAATTGCATTGGCCATCTGATCTATCTTCTGGAGGCAGTCAAAATGAGTATTTGAATTCTTCCCTACCTTACTCATGTGCTGAGATACAGGGTGCTCCAACCGTACAGTAAAATGCTTGATTTCTGCAGTGATCAAAACTAATGAAAACATTGTTGGGGTAAAACCTAAAGGGAAAGGCCTAGCACCAAATTGCATTGGCCATCTGATCTAACTTCTGGAGGCAGTCAAAATGAGTATTTGAATTCTTCCCTACCTTATTCCTCTGCTGAGATACACTGAGCTCCAACCTCCTGTAAAACGCTTGATTTTGAGAGTGAGCCAAACTAATGAAAACATTGTTGGGGTAAAACCTAAAGGGAAAGGCCTAGCACCAAATTGCATTGGCCATCTGATCTAACTTCTGGAGACAGTCAAAATGAGTATTTGAATTCTTCCCTACCTTATTCCTGTGCTGAGATACAGGGTGCTGCAACCCTGCAGTAAAATGCTTGATTTTGAGAGTGATCGAAACTAATGAAAACATTGTTGGGGTAAAACCTAAAGGGAAAGGCCTAGCACCAAATTGCATTGGCCATCTGATCTAACTTCTGGAGGCAGTCAAAATGATCCTTAGAATTCTTCCCTACCTTATTCCTCTGCTGAGATAAAGGGTGCTCCAACCCTGCAGTAAAATATTTGATTTCTTCAGTGCGCGAAACCAATGAAAACATTGTTGGGGTAAAACCTAAAGGGAAAGGCCTAGCACCAAATTGCATTGGCCATCTGATCTAACTTCTGGAGGCAGTCAAAATGATCCTTAGAATTCTTCCCTACCTTATTCCTGTGCTGAGATACAGGCTGATCCATCCCTTCAGTAAAATGCTTGATTTCGAGAGTGATCGAAACTAATTAAAACATTGTTGGGGTAAAACCTAAAGGGAAAGGCCTAGCACCAAATTGCATTGGCCATCTGATCTAACTTCTGGAGGCAGTCAAAATGATCCTTAGAATTCTTCCCTACCTTATTCCTATGCTGAGATACAGGCTGCTCCATCCCTACAGTAAAATGCTTGTTTTCGAGAGTGAGCGAAACTAATGAAAACATTGTTGGGGTAAAACCTAAAGGGAAAGGCCTAGCACCAAATTGCATTGGCCATCTCATCTAACTTCTGGAGGCAGTCAAAATGAGTATTTGAATTCTTCCCTACCTTACTCCTGTGCTGAGATACAGGGTGCTCCATCCCTGCAGTAAAATGCTTGATTTCTGCAGTGATCAAAACTAATGAAAACATTGTTGGGGTAAAACCTAAAGGGAAAGGCCTAGCACCAAATTGCATTGGCCATCTGATGTAACTTCTGGAGGCAGTCAAAATGAGTGTTTGATTTCTTCTCTACCTAATTCCTCTGCTGAGATACACTGAGCTCCAACCTGTTGTAAAATTTTCGATTTCGAGAGTGATCGAAACTAATGAAAACATTGTTGGGGTAAAACCTAAAGGGAAAGGCCTAGCACCAAATTGCATTGGCCATCTGATCTAACTTCTGGAGGCAGTCAAAATGAGTATTTGAATTCTTCCCTACCTTATTCCTCTGCTGAGATACACTGAGCTCCATCCTGCTGTAAAATGCTTGATTTTGAGAGTGAGCCAAACTAATGAAAACATTGTTGGGGTAAAACCTAAAGGGAAAGACCAAGCACCTAATTTCATTGGCCATCGGATCTAACTTCTGGAGGCAGTCAAAATGAGTATTTGAATTCTTCCCTACCTTATTCCTGTGCTCAGATACAGTGAGCTCCAACCTGCTGTAAAATGCTTGATTTTGAGAGTGATCGAAACTAATGAAAACATTGTTGGGGTAAAACCTAAAGGGAAATGCCTAGCACCAAATTGCATTGGCCATCTGATCTAACTTCTGGAGGCAGTCAAAATGAGTATTTGAATTCTTCCCTACCTTATTCCTGTGCTCAGATACAGGGTGCTCCAACCCTGCAGTTAATGCTTGATTTCGAGAGTGATCGAAACTAATGAAAACGTTGTTGGGGTAAAACCTAAAGGGAAAGGCCTAGCACCTAATTGCATTGGCCATCTGATCTAACTTCTGGAGGCAGTCAAAATGAGTATTTGAATTCTTACCTAATTTATTCCTCTGCTGAGATACAGTGTGCTCCACCCTACAGTAAAATGCTTGATTATGAGAATGAGCCAAACTAATGAAAACATTGTTGGGGTAAAACCTAAAGGGAAAGACCTAGCACCAAATTTCATTGGCCATCTGATCTAACTTCTGGAGGCAGTCAAAATGAGTATTTGAATTCTTCCCTACCTTATTCCTCTGCTGAGATACAGGGTGCTCCAACCCTGCAGTAAAATGCTTGATTTCGAGAGTGAGTGAAACTAATGAAAACATAGTTGGGGTAAAACCTAAAGGGAAAGGCCTAGCACCAAATTGCATTGGCCATCTGGTCTAACTTCTGGAGGCAGTCAAAATGAGTATTTGAATTCTTCCCTACCTTATTCCTTTGCTGAGATACAGAGTGCGCCAACCCTACAGTGAAATGCTTGATTTCTACAGTGATCGAAACTAATGAAAACATTGTTGGGGTAAAACCTAAAGGGAAAGGCCTAGCACCAAACTGCATTGTCCATCTGATCTAACTTCTGGAGGCAGTCAAAATGAGTATTTGAATTCTTCCCTACCTTATTCCTGTGCTGAGATACAGGGTGTTTCACCCTGCTGTCAAATGCTTGATTTCTACAGTGATCGAAACTAATGAAAACATTGTTGGGGTAAAACCTAAAGGGAAAGAACTAGCACCAAATTGCATTGGCCATCTGATCTAACTTCTGGAGGCAGTCAAAATGATCCTTAGAATTCTTCCCTACCTTATTCCTGTGCTGAGATACAGGCTGCTCCAGCCCTACAGTAAAATGCTTGATTTTGAGAGTGATCGAAACTAATGAAAACATTGTTGGGGTAAAACCTAAAGGGAAAGGCCTAGCACCAAATTGCATTGGCCATCTGATCTAACTTCTGGAGGCAGTCAAAATGAGTATTTGAATTCTTCCCTACCTTATTCCTGTGCTGAGATACAGGGTACTCCAACCCTGCTGTAAGATGCTTGATTTTGAGAGTGAGCCAAACTAATGAAAACATTGTTGGGGTAAAACCTAAAGGGAAAGGCCTAGCACCAAACTGCATTGTCCATCTGATCTATCTTCTGGAGGCAGTCAAAATGAGTATTTGAATTCTTCCCTACCTTACTCATGTGCTGAGATACAGGGTGCTCCAACCGTACAGTAAAATGCTTGATTTCTGCAGTGATCAAAACTAATGAAAACATTGTTGGGGTAAAACCTAAAGGGAAAGGCCTAGCACCAAATTGCATTGGCCATCTGATCTAACTTCTGGAGGCAGTCAAAATGAGTATTTGAATTCTTCCCTACCTTATTCCTCTGCTGAGATACACTGAGCTCCAACCTCCTGTAAAACGCTTGATTTTGAGAGTGAGCCAAACTAATGAAAACATTGTTGGGGTAAAACCTAAAGGGAAAGGCCTAGCACCAAATTGCATTGGCCATCTGATCTAACTTCTGGAGACAGTCAAAATGAGTATTTGAATTCTTCCCTACCTTATTCCTGTGCTGAGATACAGGGTGCTGCAACCCTGCAGTAAAATGCTTGATTTTGAGAGTGATCGAAACTAATGAAAACATTGTTGGGGTAAAACCTAAAGGGAAAGGCCTAGCACCAAATTGCATTGGCCATCTGATCTAACTTCTGGAGGCAGTCAAAATGATCCTTAGAATTCTTCCCTACCTTATTCCTCTGCTGAGATAAAGGGTGCTCCAACCCTGCAGTAAAATATTTGATTTCTTCAGTGCGCGAAACCAATGAAAACATTGTTGGGGTAAAACCTAAAGGGAAAGGCCTAGCACCAAATTGCATTGGCCATCTGATCTAACTTCTGGAGGCAGTCAAAATGATCCTTAGAATTCTTCCCTACCTTATTCCTGTGCTGAGATACAGGCTGATCCATCCCTACAGTAAAATGCTTGATTTGAGAGTGATCGAAACTAATTAAAACATTGTTGGGGTAAAACCTAAAGGGAAAGGCCTAGCACCAAATTGCATTGGCCATCTGATCTAACTTCTGGAGGCAGTCAAAATGATCCTTAGAATTCTTCCCTACCTTATTCCTATGCTGAGATACAGGCTGCTCCATCCCTACAGTAAAATGCTTGTTTTCGAGAGTGAGCGAAACTAATGAAAACATTGTTGGGGTAAAACCTAAAGGGAAAGGCCTAGCACCAAATTGCATTGGCCATCTCATCTAACTTCTGGAGGCAGTCAAAATGAGTATTTGAATTCTTCCCTACCTTACTCCTGTGCTGAGATACAGGGTGCTCCATCCCTGCAGTAAAATGCTTGATTTCTGCAGTGATCAAAACTAATGAAAACATTGTTGGGGTAAAACCTAAAGGGAAAGGCCTAGCACCAAATTGCATTGGCCATCTGATGTAACTTCTGGAGGCAGTCAAAATGAGTGTTTGATTTCTTCTCTACCTAATTCCTCTGCTGAGATACACTGAGCTCCAACCTGTTGTAAAATTTTCGATTTCGAGAGTGATCGAAACTAATGAAAACATTGTTGGGGTAAAACCTAAAGGGAAAGGCCTAGCACCAAATTGCATTGGCCATCTGATCTAACTTCTGGAGGCAGTCAAAATGAGTATTTGAATTCTTCCCTACCTTATTCCTCTGCTGAGATACACTGAGCTCCATCCTGCTGTAAAATGCTTGATTTTGAGAGTGAGCCAAACTAATGAAAACATTGTTGGGGTAAAACCTAAAGGGAAAGACCAAGCACCTAATTTCATTGGCCATCGGATCTAACTTCTGGAGGCAGTCAAAATGAGTATTTGAATTCTTCCCTACCTTATTCCTGTGCTGAGATACAGGGTACTCCAACCCTGCTGTAAGATGCTTGATTTTGAGAGTGAGCCAAACTAATGAAAACATTGTTGGGGTAAAACCTAAAGGGAAAGGCCTAGCACCAAATTGCATTGGCCATCTGATCTATCTTCTGGAGGCAGTCAAAATGAGTATTTGAATTCTTCCCTACCTTACTCATGTGCTGAGATACAGGGTGCTCCAACCGTACAGTAAAATGCTTGATTTCTGCAGTGATCAAAACTAATGAAAACATTGTTGGGGTAAAACCTAAAGGGAAAGGCCTAGCACCAAATTGCATTGGCCATCTGATCTAACTTCTGGAGGCAGTCAAAATGAGTATTTGAATTCTTCCCTACCTTATTCCTCTGCTGAGATACACTGAGCTCCAACCTCCTGTAAAACGCTTGATTTTGAGAGTGAGCCAAACTAATGAAAACATTGTTGGGGTAAAACCTAAAGGGAAAGGCCTAGCACCAAATTGCATTGGCCATCTGATCTAACTTCTGGAGACAGTCAAAATGAGTATTTGAATTCTTCCCTACCTTATTCCTGTGCTGAGATACAGGGTGCTGCAACCCTGCAGTAAAATGCTTGATTTTGAGAGTGATCGAAACTAATGAAAACATTGTTGGGGTAAAACCTAAAGGGAAAGGCCTAGCACCAAATTGCATTGGCCATCTGATCTAACTTCTGGAGGCAGTCAAAATGATCCTTAGAATTCTTCCCTACCTTATTCCTCTGCTGAGATAAAGGGTGCTCCAACCCTGCAGTAAAATATTTGATTTCTTCAGTGCGCGAAACCAATGAAAACATTGTTGGGGTAAAACCTAAAGGGAAAGGCCTAGCACCAAATTGCATTGGCCATCTGATCTAACTTCTGGAGGCAGTCAAAATGATCCTTAGAATTCTTCCCTACCTTATTCCTGTGCTGAGATACAGGCTGATCCATCCCTACAGTAAAATGCTTGATTTTGAGAGTGATCGAAACTAATTAAAACATTGTTGGGGTAAAACCTAAAGGGAAAGGCCTAGCACCAAATTGCATTGGCCATCTGATCTAACTTCTGGAGGCAGTCAAAATGATCCTTAGAATTCTTCCCTACCTTATTCCTATGCTGAGATACAGGCTGCTCCATCCCTACAGTAAAATGCTTGTTTTCGAGAGTGAGCGAAACTAATGAAAACATTGTTGGGGTAAAACCTAAAGGAAAGGCCTAGCACCAAATTGCATTGGCCATCTGATCTAACTTCTGGAGGCAGTCAAAATGAGTATTTGAATTCTTCCCTACCTTACTCCTGTGCTGAGATACAGGGTGCTCCATCCCTGCAGTAAAATGCTTGATTTCTGCAGTGATCAAAACTAATGAAAACATTGTTGGGGTAAAACCTAAAGGGAAAGGCCTAGCACCAAATTGCATTGGCCATCTGATGTAACTTCTGGAGGCAGTCAAAATGAGTGTTTGATTTCTTCTCTACCTAATTCCTCTGCTGAGATACACTGAGCTCCAACCTGTTGTAAAATTTTCGATTTCGAGAGTGATCGAAACTAATGAAAACATTGTTGGGGTAAAACCTAAAGGGAAAGGCCTAGCACCAAATTGCATTGGCCATCTGATCTAACTTCTGGAGGCAGTCAAAATGAGTATTTGAATTCTTCCCTACCTTATTCCTCTGCTGAGATACACTGAGCTCCATCCTGCTGTAAAATGCTTGATTTTGAGAGTGAGCCAAACTAATGAAAACATTGTTGGGGTAAAACCTAAAGGGAAAGACCAAGCACCTAATTTCATTGGCCATCGGATCTAACTTCTGGAGGCAGTCAAAATGAGTATTTGAATTCTTCCCTACCTTATTCCTGTGCTCAGATACAGTGAGCTCCAACCTGCTGTAAAATGCTTGATTTTGAGAGTGATCGAAACTAATGAAAACATTGTTGGGGTAAAACCTAAAGGGAAATGCCTAGCACCAAATTGCATTGGCCATCTGATCTAACTTCTGGAGGCAGTCAAAATGAGTATTTGAATTCTTCCCTACCTTATTCCTGTGCTCAGATACAGGGTGCTCCAACCCTGCAGTTAATGCTTGATTTCGAGAGTGATCGAAACTAATGAAAACGTTGTTGGGGTAAAACCTAAAGGGAAAGGCCTAGCACCTAATTGCATTGGCCATCTGATCTAACTTCTGGAGGCAGTCAAAATGAGTATTTGAATTCTTACCTAATTTATTCCTCTGCTGAGATACAGTGTGCTCCACCCTACAGTAAAATGCTTGATTATGAGAATGAGCCAAACTAATGAAAACATTGTTGGGGTAAAACCTAAAGGGAAAGACCTAGCACCAAATTTCATTGGCCATCTGATCTAACTTCTGGAGGCAGTCAAAATGAGTATTTGAATTCTTCCCTACCTTATTCCTCTGCTGAGATACAGGGTGCTCCAACCCTGCAGTAAAATGCTTGATTTCGAGAGTGAGTGAAACTAATGAAAACATTGTTGGGGTAAAACCTAAAGGGAAAGGCCTAGCACCAAATTGCATTGGCCATCTGATCTAACTTCTGGAGGCAGTCAAAATGAGTATTTGAATTCTTCCCTACCTTATTCCTTTGCTGAGATACAGTGTGCGCCAACCCTACAGTGAAATGCTTGATTTCTACAGTGATCGAAACTAATGAAAACATTGTTGGGGTAAAACCTAAAGGGAAAGGCCTAGCACCAAATTGCATTGGCCATCTGATCTAACTTCTGGAGGCAGTCAAAATGAGTATTTGAATTCTTCCCTACCTTATTCCTGTGCTGAGATACAGGGTGCTCCACCCTGCTGTAAAATGCTTGATTTCTGAGAGTGATCGAAACTAATGAAAACATTGTTGGGGTAAAACCTAAAGGGAAAGGCCTAGCACCAAATTGCATTGGCCATCTGATCTAACTTCTGGAGGCAGTCAAAATGAGTATTTGAATTCTTCCCTACCTTATTCCTGTGCTGAGATACAGTGTGCTCCACCCTGCAGTAAAATGCTTGATTTGAGAGTGAGCCAAACTAATGAAAACATTGTTGGGGTAAAACCTAAAGGGAAAGACCTAGCACCAAATTGCATTGGCCATCTGATCTAACTTCTGGAGGCAGTCAAAATGAGTATTTGAATTCTTCCCTACCTTATTCCTCTGCTGAGATACAGGGTGCTCCAACCCTGCAGTAAAATGCTTGATTTGAGAGTGAGCCAAACTAATGAAAACATTGTTGGGGTAAAACCTAAAGGGAAAGACCTAGCACCAAATTGCATTGGCCATCTGATCTAACTTCTGGAGGCAGTCAAAATGAGTATTTGAATTCTTCCCTACCTTATTCCTCTGCTGAGATACAGGGTGCTCCAACCCTGCAGTAAAATGCTTGATTTTGAGAGTGATCGAAACTAATGAAAACATTGTTGGGGTAAAACCTAAAGGGAAAGGCCTAGCACCAAATTGCATTGGCCATCTGATCTAACTTCTGGAGGCAGTCAAAATGAGTATTTGAATTCTTCCCTACCTTATTCCTGTGCTGAGATACAGGGTGCTCCAACCCTGCTGTAAAATGCTTGATTTCTACAGTGATCGAAACTAATGAAAACATTGTTGGGGTAAAACCTAAAGGGAAAGAACTAGCACCAAATTGCATTGGCCATCTGATCTAACTTCTGGAGGCAGTCAAAATGATTTGAATTCTTCCCTACCTTATTCCTGTGCTGAGATACAGGCTGCTCCAGCCCTGCTGTAAAATGCTTGATTTTGAGAGTGATCGAAACTAATGAAAACATTGTTGGGGTAAAACCTAAAGGGAAAGGCCTAGCACCAAATTGCATTGGCCATCTGATCTAACTTCTGGAGGCAGTCAAAATGAGTATTTGAATTCTTCCCTACCTTATTCCTGTGCTGAGATACAGGGTACTCCAACCCTGCTGTAAGATGCTTGATTTTGAGAGTGAGCCAAACTAATGAAAACATTGTTGGGGTAAAACCTAAAGGAAAGGCCTAGCACCAAATTGCATTGGCCATCTGATCTATCTTCTGGAGGCAGTCAAAATGAGTATTTGAATTCTTCCCTACCTTATTCCTGTGCTGAGATACAGGGTGCTCCAACCCTGCAGTAAAATGCTTGATTTCTGCAGTGATCAAAACTAATGAAAACATTGTTGGGGTAAAACCTAAAGGGAAAGGCCTAGCACCAAATTGCATTGGCCATCTGATCTAACTTCTGGAGGCAGTCAAAATGAGTATTTGAATTCTTCCCTACCTTATTCCTCTGCTGAGATACACTGAGCTCCAACCTCCTGTAAAATGCTTGATTTTGAGAGTGAGCCAAACTAATGAAAACATTGTTGGGGTAAAACCTAAAGGGAAAGGCCTAGCACCAAATTGCATTGGCCATCTGATCTAACTTCTGGAGACAGTCAAAATGAGTATTTGAATTCTTCCCTACCTTATTCCTGTGCTGAGATACAGGGTGCTGCAACCCTGCAGTAAAATGCTTGATTTTGAGAGTGATCGAAACTAATGAAAACATTGTTGGGGTAAAACCTAAAGGGAAAGGCCTAGCACCAAATTGCATTGGCCATCTGATCTAACTTCTGGAGGCAGTCAAAATGATCCTTTGAATTCTTCCCTACCTTATTCCTCTGCTGAGATAAAGGGTGCTCCAACCCTGCAGTAAAATATTTGATTTCTTCAGAGTGAAACCAATGAAAACATTGTTGGGGTAAAACCTAAAGGGAAAGGCCTAGCACCAAATTGCATTGGCCATCTGATCTAACTTCTGGAGGCAGTCAAAATGATCCTTGAATTCTTCCCTACCTTATTCCTGTGCTGAGATACAGGCTGATCCATCCCTACAGTAAAATGCTTGATTTGAGAGTGATCGAAACTAATTAAAACATTGTTGGGGTAAAACCTAAAGGGAAAGGCCTAGCACCAAATTGCATTGGCCATCTGATCTAACTTCTGGAGGCAGTCAAAATGATCCTTAGAATTCTTCCCTACCTTATTCCTATGCTGAGATACAGGCTGCTCCATCCCTACAGTAAAATGCTTGTTTTCGAGAGTCAGCGAAACTAATGAAAACATTGTTGGGGTAAAACCTAAAGGGAAAGGCCTAGCACCAAATTGCATTGGCCATCTCATCTAACTTCTGGAGGCAGTCAAAATGAGTATTTGAATTCTTCCCTACCTTACTCCTGTGCTGAGATACAGGGTGCTCCATCCCTGCAGTAAAATGCTTGATTTCTGCAGTGATCAAAACTAATGAAAACATTGTTGGGTAAAACCTAAAGGGAAAGGCCTAGCACCAAATTGCATTGGCCATCTGATGTAACTTCTGGAGGCAGTCAAAATGAGTGTTTGATTTCTTCTCTACCTAATTCCTCTGCTGAGATACACTGAGCTCCAACCTGTTGTAAAATTTTGATTTCGAGAGTGATCGAAACTAATGAAAACATTGTTGGGGTAAAACCTAAAGGGAAAGGCCTAGCACCAAATTGCATTGGCCA
Organism: Melanerpes aurifrons; assembly: GCA_011125475.1. Classification (NCBI taxonomy): domain Eukaryota; kingdom Metazoa; phylum Chordata; class Aves; order Piciformes; family Picidae; genus Melanerpes; species Melanerpes aurifrons. The sequence goes on from WWNC01000232.1 coordinate 197,777, forward strand.
TCTGATCTAACTTCTGGAGGCAGTCAAAATGAGTATTTGAATTCTTCCCTACCTTATTCCTCTGCTGAGATACACTGAGCTCCATCCTGCTGTAAAATGCTTGATTTTGAGAGTGAGCCAAACTAATGAAAACATTGTTGGGGTAAACCTAAAGGAAAGACCAAGCACCTAATTTCATTGGCCATCTGATCTAACTTCTGGAGGCAGTCAAAATGAGTATTTGAATTCTTCCCTACCTTATTCCTGTGCTCAGATACAGTGAGCTCCAACCTGCTGTAAAATGCTTGATTTTGAGACTGATCAAAACTAATGAAAACATTGTTGGGGTAAAACCTAAAGGGAAAGACCTAGCACCAAATTGCATTGGCCATCTGATCTAACTTCTGGAGGCAGTCAAAATGAGTATTTGAATTCTTCCCTACCTTATTCCTGTGCTGAGATACAGGGTGCTCCAACCCTGCTGTAAAATGCTTGATTTTGAGAGTGATCGAAACTAATGAAAACATTGTTGGGGTAAAACCTAAAGGGAAAGGCCTAGCACCAAATTGCATTGGCCATCTGATGTAACTTCTGGAGGCAGTCAAAATGAGTGTTTGATTTCTTCTCTACCTAATTCCTCTGCTGAGATACACTGAGCTCCAACCTGTTGTAAAATTTTGATTTTGAGAGTGATCGAAACTAATGAAAACATTGTTGGGGTAAAACCTAAAGGGAAAGACCAAGCACCAAATTTCATTGGCCATCGGATCTAACTTCTGGAGGCAGTCAAAATGAGTATTTGAATTCTTCCCTACCTTATTCCTGTGCTCAGATACAGTGAGCTCCAACCTGCTGCAAAATGCTTGATTTTGAGAGTGATTGAAACTAATGAAAACATTGTTGGGGTAAAACCTAAAGGGAAAGGCCTAGCACCAAATTGCATTGGCCATCTGATCTAACTTCTGGAGGCAGTCAAAATGAGTATTTGAATTCTTCCCTACCTTATTCCTGTGCTGAGATACAGGGTGCTCCAACCCTGCTGTAAAATGCTTGATTTTGAGAGTGATCGAAACTAATGAAAACATTGTTGGGGTAAAACCTAAAGGGAAAGGCCTAGCACCAAATTGCATTGGCCATCTGATCTAACTTCTGGAGGCAGTCAAAATGAGTATTTGAATTCTTCCCTACCTTATTCCTGTGCTCAGATACAGTGAGCTCCAACCTGCTGTAAAATGCTTGATTTTGAGAGTGATCAAAACTAATGAAAACATTGTTGGGGTAAAACCTAAAGGGAAAGGCCTAGCACCAAATTGCATTGGCCATCTGATCTAACTTCTGGAGGCAGTCAAAATGAGTATTTGAATTCTTCCCTACCTTATTCCTGTGCTGAGATACAGGGTGCTCCAACCCTGCTGTAAAATGCTTGATTTTGAGAGTGATCGAAACTAATGAAAACATTGTTGGGGTAAAACCTAAAGGGAAAGGCCTAGCACCAAATTGCATTGGCCATCTGATCTAACTTCTGGAGACAGTCAAAATGATCTTTAGAATTCTTCCTACCTCTTTCCTCTGTTGAGATACAGGGTGCTCCAACCTGCAGTAAAATGCTTGATTTCGAGAGTGATCGAAACTAATGAAAACATTGTTGGGGTAAAACCTAAAGGGAAAGGCCTAGCACCAAATTGCATTGGCCATCTGATCTAACTTCTGGAGGCAGTCAAAATGAGTATTTGAATTCTTACCTAATTTATTCCTCTGCTGAGATACAGTGTGCTCCACCCTACAGTAAAATGCTTGATTATGAGAATGAGCCAAACTAATGAAAACATTGTTGGGGTAAAACCTAAAGGGAAAGACCTAGCACCAAATTTCATTGGCCATCTGATCTAACTTCTGGAGGCAGTCAAAATGAGTATTTGAATTCTTCCCTACCTTATTCCTGTGCTGAGATACAGGGTGCTCCAACCCGTAGCAAAATGCTTGATTTTGAGAGTGAGCGAAACTAATCAAAAAATTTTGGGGTAAAACCTAAAGGGAAAAGCCTAGCACCAAATTGCATTGTCCATCTGATCTAAATTCTGGAGGCAGTCAAAATGAGTATTTGAATTCTTCCCTACCTTATTCCTGTGCTGAGATACAGGGTGCTCCAACCCTGCAGTAAAATGCTTGATTTTGAGAGTGAGTGAAACTAATGAAAACATTGTTGGGGTAAAACCTAAAGGAAAGGCCTAGCACCAAATTGCATTGGCCATCTGGTCTAACTTCTGGAGGCAGTCAAAATGAGTATTTGAATTCTTCCCTACCTTATTCCTTTGCTGAGATACAGGGTGCGCCAACCCTACAGTGAAATGCTTGATTTCTACAGTGATCGAAACTAATGAAAACATTGTTGGGGTAAAACCTAAAGGGAAAGGCCTAGCACCAAATTGCATTGGCCATCTGATCTAACTTCTGGAGGCAGTCAAAATGATCCTTAGAATTTTTCCCTACCTTATTCCTCTGCTGAGATACAGGCTGCTCCATCCCTGCAGTAAAATGCTTGATTCAAGAGTGATCGAAACTAATGAAAACATTGTTGGGGTAAAACCTAAAGGGAAAGGCCTAGTACCAAAATGCATTGGCCATCTGATCTAACTTCTGGAGGCATGCAAATTGAGTATTTGAATTCTTCCCTACCTTATTCCTCTGCTGAGATACAGGGTGCTCCAACCTGCTGTAAAATGCTTGATTTTGAGAGTGATCGAAACTAATGAAAACATTGTTGGGGTAAAACCTAAAGGGAAAGGCCTAGCACCAAATAGCATTGGCCATCTGATCTAACTTCTGGAGGCAGTCAAAATGAGTATTTGAATTCTTCCCTACCTTATTCCTCTGCTGAGATACAGGGTGCTCCAACCTGCTGTAAAATGCTTGATTTTGAGAGTGATCGAAACTAATGAAAACATTGTTGGGGTAAAACCTAAAGGGAAAGGCCTAGCACCAAATTGCATTGGCCATCTGATCTAACTTCTGGAGGCAGTCAAAATGAGTATTTGAATTCTTCCCTACCTTATTCCTCTGCTGAGATAAAGGGTGCTCCAGCCCTGCAGTAAAATATTTGATTTCTACAGTGAGAGAAACCAATGAAAACATTGTTGGGGTAAAACCTAAAGGGAAAGGCCTAGCACCAAATTGCATTGGCCATCTGATCTAACTTCTGGAGGCAGTCAAAATGAGTATTTGAATTCTTCCCTACCTTATTCCTCTGCTGAGATACAGGCTGCTCCATCCCTGCAGTAAAATGCTTGATTTCGAGAGTGATCGAAACTAAGGAAAACATTGTTGGGGTAAAACCTAAAGGGAAAGGCCTAGCACCAAATTGCATTGGCCATCTGATCTAACTTCTGGAGGCAGTCAAAATGAGTGTTTGAATTCTTCTCTACCTTATTCCTCTGCTGAGATACACTGAGATCCAACCTGTTGTAAAATTTTCGATTTCGAGAGTGATCAAAACTAATGAAAACATTGTTGGGGTAAAACCTAAAGGGAAAGGCCTAGCACCAAATTGCATTGGCCATCTGATGTAACTTCTGGAGGCAGTCAAAATGAGTATTTGAATTCTTCCCTACCTTATTCCTGTGCTGAGATACAGGGTGCTCCAACCTGCTGTAAAATGCTTGATTTTGAGACTGATCGAAACTAATGAAAACATTGTTGGGGTAAAACCTAAAGGGAAAGGTCTAGCACCAAACTGCATTGGCCATCTGATCTAACTTCTGGAGGCAGTCAAAATGATCTTTAGAATTATTCCCTACCTTCTTCCTGTGCTGAGATACAGGGTGCTCCAACCCTGCAGTAAAATTTTTGATTTCGAGAGTGATCGAAACTAATGAAAACATTGTTGGGGTAAAAGCTAAAGGGAAAGGCCTAGCACCAAATTGCATTGGCCATCTGATCTAACTTCTGGAGGCAGTCAAAATGAGTATTTGAATTCTTCCCTACCTTATTCCTGTGCTGAGATACAGGGTGCTCCACCCTGCAGTAAACTGCTTGATTTTGAGAGTGAGCCAAACTAATGAAAACATTGTTGGGGTAAAACCTAAAGGGAAAGACCAAGCACCTAATTGCATTGGCCATCTGTTCTAACTTCTGGAGACAGTCAAAATGATCTTTAGAATTCTTCCCTACCTCTTTCCTCTGTTGAGATACAGGGTGCTATAACCCTGCTGTAAAATGCTTGATTTTGAGAGTGAGCGAAACTAATGAAAACATTGTTGGAGTAAAACCTAAAGGGAAAGGCCTAGCACCAAATTGCATTGGCCATCTGATCTAACTTCTGGAGGCAGTCAAAATGAGTATTTGAATTCTTCCCTACCTTATTCCTCTGCTGAGATGCAGGGTGCTCCAACCCTTCAGTAAAATGCTTGATTTCGAGAGTGATCAAAACTAAGGAAAACATTGTTGGGGTAAAACCTAAAGGGAAAGGCCTAGCACCAAATTGCATTGGCCATCTGTTCTAACTTCTGGAGGCAGTCAAAATGAGTCTTTGAATTCTTCCTACCTTATTCCTCTGCTGAGATACACAGGGAGCTCCAACCTGTTGTAAAATTTGATTTTGAGAGTGAGCGAAACTAATGAAAACATTGTTGGGGTAAAACCTAAAGGGAAAGGCCTAGCACCAAATTGCATTGGCCATCTGATCTAACTTCTGGAGGCAGTCAAAATGAGTATTTGAATTCTTCCCTACCTTATTCTGTGCTCAGATACAGTGAGCTCCAACCTGCTGTAAAATGCTTGATTTGAGACTGATCAAAACTAATGAAAACATTGTTGGGTAAAACCTAAAGGAAAGGCCTAGCACCAAATTTGCATTGGCCATCTGATCTAAATTCTGGAGGCAGTCAAAATGATCCTTTGAATTCTTCCTACCTTATTCCTGTGCTGAGATACAGGGTGCTCCAACCTGCAGTAAAATGCTTGATTTCTACAGTGATCGAAACTAATGAAAACATTGTTGGGGTAAAACCTAAAGGGAAAGGCCTAGCACCAAATTGCATTGGCCATCTGATCTAACTTCTGGAGACAGTCAAAATGATCTTTAGAATTCTTCCCTACCTCTTTCCTCTGCTGAGATACAGGGTGCTCCAACCCTGCAGTAAAATGCTTGATTTCAACAGTGATCGAAACTAATGAAAACATTGTTGGGGTAAAACCTAAAGGGAAAGGCCTAGCACCAAATTGCATTGGCCATCTGATCTAACTTCTGGAGGCAGTCAAAATGATCCTCAGAATTCTTCCTGACTTCTGTCCTCTGCTGAGATACAGGGTGCTCAAACCTGCTGTATAATGCTTGATTTCAAGAGTGAGCGAAACTAATGAAAACATTGTTGGGGTAAAACCTAAAGGGATAGGCGTAGCACCAAATTGCATTGGCCATCTGATCTAACTTCTGGAGGCAGTCAAAATGAGTATTTGAATTCTTCCCTACCTTATTCCTGTGCTGAGATACAGGGTGTTGCAACCCTGAAGTAAAATGCTTGATTTCGAGAGTGACCGAAACTAATGAAAACATTGTTGAGGTAAAACCTAAAGGGAAAGGTCTAGCACAAAAATGCATTGGCCATCTGATCTAACTTCTGGAGGCAGTCAAAATAATTCTTAGAATTCTTCCCTACCTTATTCCTCTGCTGAGATACAGGGTGCTCCAACCCTGCAGTAAAATGCCTGATTTCGAGAGAGAGCGAAACTAATGAAAACATTGTTGGGGTAAAACCTAAAGGGAAAGGCCTAGCACCAAATTGCATTGGCCATCTGATCTAACTTCTGGAGGCAGTCAAAATGATATTTGAATTCTTCCTACTTCTGTCCTCTGCTGAGATACAGGGTGCTCAAACCTGCTGTAAAATGCTTGATTTCAAGAGTGAGCCAAACTAATGAAAACATTGTTGGGGTAAAACCTAAAGGGAAAGGCCTAGCACCAAATTGCATTGGCCATCTGATCTAACTTCTGGAGGCAGTCAAAATGATATCAGAATTCTTCCCGACCTTATTCCTCTGCTGAGATACAGGGTGCTCAAACCTGCTGTAAATGCTTGATTTTGAGAGTGAGCGAAACTAATGAAAACATTGTTGGGGTAAAACCTAAAGGAAAGGCCTAGCACCAAATTGCATTGGCCATCTGATCTAACTTCTGGAGGCAGTCAAAATGATCTTTGAATTCTTCCCTACCTTATTCCTCTGCTGAGATACAGGGTGCTCCAACCCTGCAGTAAAATGCTTGATTTCAAGAGTGAGCGAAACTAATGAAAACATTGTTGGGGTAAAACCTAAAGGGAAAGGCCTAGCACCAAATTGCATTGGCCATCTGATCTAATTCTGGAGGCAGTCAAAATGAGTATTTGAATTCTTCCCTACTTATTCCTCTGCTGAGATACAGGGTGCTCCAACCTGCAGTAAAATGCTTGATTTCAAGAGTGAGCATTGAAACTAATGAAAACATTGTTGGGGTAAAACCTAAAGGGAAAGGCCTAGCACCAAATTGCATTGGCCATCTGATCTAACTTCTGGAGGCAGTCAAAATGATATTTGAATTCTTCCCTACCTTATTCCTCTGCTGAGATACAGGGTGCTCAAACCTGCAGTAAAATGCTTGATTTCTGAGATACAGAGTGAGCTCGAAACTAATGAAAACATTGTTGGGGTAAAACCTAAAGGAAAGGCCTTACACCAAATTGCATTGTCCATCTGATCTAACTTCTGGAGGCAGTCAAAATGATCCTAAGAATTCTTCCTTACCTTATTCCTGTGCTGAGATAAAGGGTGCTCCAAACCTGTAGTAAATGCTTGATTTCTACAGTGATCGAAACTAATGAAAACATTGTTGGGGTAAAACCTAAAGGGAAAGGCCTAGCACCAAATTGCATTGGCCATCTGATCTAACTTCTGGGGCAGTCAAAATGAGTATTTGAATTCTTCCTACCTCTTTCCTCTGCTGAGATACAGGGTGCTCCAACATGCAGTAAAACGCTTGATTTTGAGAGTGAGCGAATATAATGAAATCATTGTTGGGGTAAAACCTAAAGGGAAAGGCCTAGCACCAAATTGCATTGGCCATCTGATCTAACTTCTGGAGGCAGTCAAAATGAGTATTTCAATTCTTCCTTACCTTATTCCTCTGCTGAGATACAGGGAGCTTCAACCTGCTGTAAAATGCTTTATTTCGAGAGTGAGCGAAACTAATGAAAACATTATTAGCGTAAAACCTAAAGGGAAAGGCCTAGCACCAAATTGCATTGGCCATCTGATCTAACTTCTGGAGACAGTCAAAATGATCTTTAGAATTCTTCCCTACCTCTTTCCTCTGTTGAGATACAGGGTGCTCTAACCCTGCAGTAAAATGCTTGATTTCAACAGTGAGCGAAACTAATGAAAACATTGTTGGGGTAAAACTAAAGGGAAAGGCCTAGCACCAAATTGCATTGGCCATCTGATCTAACTTCTGGAGACAGTCAAAATGATCCTCAGAATTCTTCCCGACTTCTGTCCTCTGCTGAGATACAGGGTGCTCAAACCTGCTGTTTAATGCTTGATTTCAAGAGTGAGCGAAACTAATGAAAACATTGTTGGGGTAAAACCTAAAGGGAAAGGCCTAGCACCAAATTGCATTGGCCATCTGATCTAACTTCTGGAGACAGTCAAAATGATCCTTAGAATTCTTCCCTACCTTATTCCTGTGCTGAGATACAGGGTGCTCAAACCTGCTGTAAAATGCTTGATTTCAAGAGTGAGCGAAACTAATGAAAACAATGTTGGGGTAAAACCTAAAGGGAAAGGCCTAGCACCAAATTGCATTGGCCATCTGATCTAACTTCTGGAGACAGTCAAAATGATCCTCAGAATTCTTCCCGACTTCTGTCCTCTGCTGAGATACAGGGTGCTCAAACCTGCTGTTTAATGCTTGATTTCAAGAGTGAGCGAAACTAATGAAAACATTGTTGGGGTAAAACCTAAAGGGAAAGGCCTAGCACCAAATTGCATTGGCCATCTGATCTAACTTCTGGAGGCAGTCAAAATGATCATAATAATTCTTCCTACCTTATTCCTGTGCCGAGATAAAGGGTCCTCCAACGCTGTAGTAAAATGCTTTATTTTGAGAGTGAGCCAAACTAATGAAAACATTGTTGGGGTAAAACCTAAAGGGAACGGCCTAGCACTAAATTGCATTGTCCATCTGATCTAACTTCTGGTGGCAGTGAAAATGAGTATTTGAATTCTTCCCTACCTTATTCCTCTGCTGAGATACAGGGTGCTCCAAACCTGCAGTAAAATGCTTGATTTCAAGAGTGAGCGAAACTAATGAAAACATTGTAAGGGTAAAAACCTAAAGGGAAAGGCCTAGCACCAAATTGCATTGTCCATCTCATCTAACTTCTGGAGGCAGTCAAAATGAGTATTTGAATTCTTCCCTACCTTACTCCTCTGCTGAGATACAGGGTGCTCCAAACCTGCAGTAAAATGCTTGATTTGAGAGTGAGCGAAAGTAATGAAAACATTGTAAGGGTAAAAACCTAAAGGGAAAGGCCTAGCACCAAATTGCATTGGCCATCTGATCTAACTTCTGGAGGCAGTCAAAATGAGTATTTGAATTCCTCCCTACCTTATTCCTGTGCTGAGATACAGGGTGCTCCAACCCTGCAGTAAAATACTTGATTTCGAGAGTGATTGAAACTAATGAAAACATTGTTGGGGTAAAACCTAAAGGGAAAGGCCTAGCACCAAACTGCATTGGCCATCTGATCTAACTTCTGGAGACAGTCAAAATGATCTTTAGAATTCTTCCCTACCTCTTTCCTCTGTTGAGATACAGGGTGCTCTAACCCTGCAGTAAAATGCGTGATTTCAAGAGTGAGCGAAACTAATGAAAACATTGTTGGGGTAAAACCTAAAGGGAAAGGCCTAGCACCAAATTGCATTGGCCATCTGATCTAACTTCTGGAGACAGTCAAAATGATCCTCAGAATTCTTCCCGACTTCTGTCCTCTGCTGAGATACAGGGTGCTCAAACCTGCTGTATAATGCTTGATTTCAAGAGTGAGCGAAACTAATGAAAACATTGTTGGGGTAAAACCTAAAGGGAAATGCCCAGCACCAAATTGCATTGGCCATCTGATCTAAATTCTGGAGGCAGTCAAAGTGAGTATTTGAATACTTCCCTACCTTATTCCTCTGCTGAGATACAGGGTTCTCCAATCCTGCAGTAAAATGCTTGATATCGAGAGTGATGGAAACAAATGAAAACATTGTTGGGGTAAAACCTAAAGGGAAAGACCTAGCACCAAATTGCATTGGCCATCTGATCTAACCTCTGGAGGCAGTCAATATGAGTATTTGAATTCTTCCCTACCTTATTCCTGTGCTGAGATACACGGTGTTGCAACCCTGCAGTAAAATGCTTGATTTCTACAGTGATCGAAACTAATGAAAACATTGTTGGGGTAAAACCTAAAGGGAAAGGCCTAGCACCAAATTGCATTGGCCATCTGATCTAACTTCTGGAGGCAGTCAAAATGATCCTAATAATTCTTCCTACCTTATTCCTCTGCTGAGGTACAGGGTCCTCCAACGCTGTAGTAAAATGCTTGATTTCTACAGTGATCGAAACTAATGAAAACATTGTTGGGGTAAAACCTAAAGGGAAAAGCCTAGCACCAAATTGCATTGTCCATCTGATCTAACTTCTGGAGGCAGTCAAAATGAGTATTTGAATTCTTCCTACCTTATTCCTGTGCTGAGATACAGGGTGCTCCAACCCTGCAGTAAAAGCTTGATTCGAGAGAGTGAGTGAAACTAATGAAAACATTGTTGGGGTAAAACCTAAAGGGAAAGGCCTAGCACCAAATTGCATTGGCCATCTGATCTAACTTCTGGAGGCAGTCAAAATGAGTATTTGAATTCTTCCCTACCTTATTCCTTTGCTGAGATACAGGGTGCGCCAACCCTACAGTGAAATGCTTGATTTCTACAGTGATCGAAACTAATGAAAACATTGCTGCGGTAAAACCTAAAGGGAAAGGCCTAGCACCAAACTGCATTGTCCATCTGATCTAACTTCTGGAGGCAGTCAAAATGAGTATTTGAATTCTTCCCTACCTTATTCCTGTGCTGAGATACAGGGTGCTTCACCCTGCTGTCAAATGCTTGATTTCTACAGTGATCGAAACTAATGAAAACATTGTTGGGGTAAAACCTAAAGGGAAAGGCCTAGCACCAAATTGCATTGGCCATCTGATCTAACTTCTGGAGGCAGTCAAAATGATCCTTAGAATTTTCCCCTACCTTATTCCTGTGCTGAGATACAGGCTGCTCCATCCCTACAGAAAAATGCTTGATTTCGAGAGTGATCGAAACTAATGAAAACATTGTTGGGGTAAAACATAAAGAGAAAGGCCTAGCACCAAATTGCATTGGCCATCTGATCTAACTTCTGGAGGCAGTCAAAATGAGTATTTGAATTCTTCCCTACCTTATTCCTCTGCTGAGATACACTGAGCTCCAACCTCCTGTAAAATGCTTTATTTTGAGAGTGAGCCAAACTAATGAAAACATTGTTGGGGTAAAACCTAAAGGAAAGGTCTACCACCAAACTGCATTGGCCATCTGATCTAACTTCTGGAGGCAGTCAAAATGATCATAATAATTCTTCCCTACCTTATTCCTGTGCCGAGATAAAGGGTCCTCCAACGCTGTAGTAAAATGCTTTATTTTGAGAGTGAGCCAAACTAATGAAAACATTGTTGGGGTAAAACCTAAAGGGAACGGCCTAGCACTAAATTGCATTGTCCATCTGATCTAACTTCTGGTGGCAGTGAAAATGAGTATTTGAATTCTTCCCTACCTTATTCCTCTGCTGAGATACAGGGTGCTCCAAACCTGCAGTAAAATGCTTGATTTCTACAGTGATCGAAACTAATGAAAACATTGTTGGGTAAAACCTAAAGGGAAAGGCCTAGCACCAAACTGCATTGTCCATCTGATCTAACTTCTGGAGGCAGTCAAAATGAGTATTTGAATTCTTCCTACCTTATTCCTCTGCTGAGATACAGGGTGTTTCACCCTGCTGTCAAATGCTTGATTTCTACAGTGATCGAAACTAATGAAAACATTGTTGGGGTAAAACCTAAAGGGAAAGGCCTAGCACCAAACTGCATTGGCCATCTGATCTAACTTCTGGAGGCAGTCAAAATGATCCTTAGAATTCTTCCCTACCTTTTTCCTGTGCTGAGATACAGGGTGCTCCAACCCTGCAGTAAAATGCTTGATTTCGAGAGTGATCGAAACTAATGAAAACATTGTTGGGGTAAAACCTAAAGGGAAAGGCCTAGCACCAAATTGCATTGGCCATCTGATCTAACTTCTGGAGGCAGTCAAAATGAGTATTTGAATTCTTCCCTACCTTATTCCTGTGCTGAGATACAGGGTGCTCCAACCCTGCAGTAAAATGCTTGATTTCGAGAGTGATCGAAACTAATGAAAACATTGTTGGGGTAAAACCTAAAGGGAAAGGCCTAGCACCAAACTGCATTGTCCATCTGATCTAACTTCTGGAGGCAGTCAAAATGAGTATTTGAATTCTTCCCTACCTTACTCATGTGCTGAGATACAGGGTGCTCCAACCCTGCAGTAAAATGCTTGATTTCGAGAGTGATCAAAACTAATGAAAACATTGTTGGGGTAAAACCTAAAGGGAAAGACCTAGCACCAAACTGCATTGTCCATCTGATCTAACTTCTGGAGGCAGTCAAAATGAGTATTTGAATTCTTCCCTACATTATTCCTGTGCTGAGATACAGGCTGCTCCATCCCTACAGTAAAATGCATGTTTTCGAGAGTGAGCGAAACTAATGAAAACATTGTTGGGGTAAAACCTAAAGGGAAAGAACTAGCACCAAATTGCATTGGCCATCTCATCTAACTTCTGGAGGCAGTCAAAATGAGTATTTGAATTCTTCCCTACCTTATTCCTGTGCTCAGATACAGTGAGCTCCAACCTGCTGTAAAATGCTTGATTTTGAGACTGATCAAAACTAATGAAAACATTGTTGGGGTAAAACCTAAAGGGAAAGGCCTAGCACCAAATTGCATTGGCCATCTGATGTAACTTCTGGAGGCAGTCAAAATGAGTGTTTGATTTCTTCTCTACCTAATTCCTCTGCTGAGATACACTGAGCTCCAACCTGTTGTAAAATTTTCGATTTCGAGAGTGATCGAAACTAATGAAAACATTGTTGGGGTAAAACCTAAAGGGAAAGGCCTAGCACCAAATTGCATTGGCCATCTGATCTAACTTCTGGAGGCAGTCAAAATGAGTATTTGAATTCTTCCCTACCTTATTCCTCTGCTGAGATACACTGAGCTCCATCCTGCTGTAAAATGCTTGATTTTGAGAGTGATCGAAACTAATGAAAACATTGTTGGGGTAAAACCTAAAGGGAAAGACCAAGCACCTAATTTCATTGGCCATCGGATCTAACTTCTGGAGGCAGTCAAAATGAGTATTTGAATTCTTCCCTACCTTATTCCTGTGCTCAGATACAGTGAGCTCCAACCTGCTGTAAAATGCTTGATTTTGAGAGTGATCAAAACTAATGAAAACATTGTTGGGGTAAAACCTAAAGGGAAAGGCCTAGCACCAAATTGCATTGGCCATCTGATCTAACTTCTGGAGGCAGTCAAAATGAGTGTTTGAATTCTTCCCTACCTTATTCCTGTGCTGAGATACAGGTTGCTCCAACCCTGCTGTAAAATGCTTGATTTTGAGAGTGATCGAAACTAATGAAAACATTGTTGGGGTAAAACCTAAAGGGAAATGCCTAGCACCAAATTGCATTGGCCATCTGATCTAACTTCTGGAGGCAGTCAAAATGAGTATTTGAATTCTTCCCTACCTTATTCCTGTGCTCAGATACAGGGTGCTCCAACCCTGCAGTTAATGCTTGATTTCGAGAGTGATCGAAACTAATGAAAACGTTGTTGGGGTAAAACCTAAAGGGAAAGGCCTAGCACCAAATTGCATTGGCCATCTGATCTAACTTCTGGAGACAGTCAAAATGAGTATTTGAATTCTTACCTAATTTATTCCTCTGCTGAGATACAGTGAGCTCCACCCTACAGTAAAATGCTTGATTATGAGAATGAGCCAAACTAATGAAAACATTGTTGGGGTAAAACCTAAAGGGAAAGACCTAGCACCAAATTGCATTGGCCATCTGATCTAACTTCTGGAGGCAGTCAAAATGAGTATTTGAATTCTTCCCTACCTTATTCCTCTGCTGAGATACAGGGTGCTCCAACCCTGCAGTAAAATGCTTGATTTGAGAGTGAGTGAAACTAATGAAAACATTGTTGGGGTAAAACCTAAAGGGAAAGGCCTAGCACCAAATTGCATTGGCCATCTGTCTAACTTCTGGAGGCAGTCAAAATGAGTATTTGAATTCTTCCCTACCTTATTCCTTTGCTGAGATACAGAGTGCGCCAACCCTACAGTAAAATGCTTGATTTCTACAGTGATCGAAACTAATGAAAACATTGTTGGGGTAAAACCTAAAGGGAAAGGCCTAGCACCAAACTGCATTGTCCATCTGATCTAACTTCTGGAGGCAGTCAAAATGAGTATTTGAATTCTTCCCTACCTTATTCCTGTGCTGAGATACAGGGTGTTTCACCCTGCTGTCAAATGCTTGATTTCTACAGTGATCGAAACTAATGAAAACATTGTTGGGGTAAAACCTAAAGGAAAGAACTAGCACCAAATTGCATTGGCCATCTGATCTAACTTCTGGAGGCAGTCAAAATGATCCTTAGAATTCTTCCCTACCTTATTCCTGTGCTGAGATACAGGCTGCTCCAGCCCTACAGTAAAATGCTTGATTTTGAGAGTGATCGAAACTAATGAAAACATTGTTGGGGTAAAACCTAAAGGAAAGGCCTAGCACCAAATTGCATTGGCCATCTGATCTAACTTCTGGAGGCAGTCAAAATGAGTATTTGAATTCTTCCCTACCTTATTCCTGTGCTGAGATACAGGGTGCTCCAACCCTGCTGTAAAATGCTTGATTTTGAGAGTGAGCGAAACTAATGAAAACATTGTTGGGGTAAAACCTAAAGGGAAAGGCCTAGCACCAAATTGCATTGGCCATCTGATCTAACTTCTGGAGACAGTCAAAATGAGTATTTGAATTCTTCCCTACCTTATTCCTGTGCTGAGATACAGGGTGCTGCAACCCTGCAGTAAAATGCTTGATTTTGAGAGTGATCGAAACTAATGAAAACATTGTTGGGGTAAAACCTAAAGGGAAAGGCCTAGCACCTAATTGCATTGGCCATCTGATCTAACTTCTGGAGGCAGTCAAAATGATCCTTAGAATTCTTCCCTACCTTATTCCTCTGCTGAGATAAAGGGTGCTCCAACCCTGCAGTAAAATATTTGATTTCTTCAGTGCGCGAAACCAATGAAAACATTGTTGGGGTAAAACCTAAAGGGAAAGGCCTAGCACCAAATTGCATTGGCCATCTGATCTAACTTCTGGAGGCAGTCAAAATGATCCTTGAATTCTTCCCTACCTTATTCCTGTGCTGAGATACAGGCTGATCCATCCCTACAGTAAAATGCTTGATTTCGAGAGTGATCGAAACTAATTAAAACATTGTTGGGGTAAAACCTAAAGGGAAAGGCCTAGCACCAAATTGCATTGGCCATCTGATCTAACTTCTGGAGGCAGTCAAAATGATCCTTAGAATTCTTCCCTACCTTATTCCTGTGCTGAGATACAGGCTGCTCCATCCCTACAGTAAAATGCTTGTTTTCGAGAGTGAGCGAAACTAATGAAAACATTGTTGGGGTAAAACCTAAAGGGAAAGGCCTAGCACCAAATTGCATTGGCCATCTCATCTAACTTCTGGAGGCAGTCAAAATGAGTATTTGAATTCTTCCCTACCTTATTCCTGTGCTGAGATACAGGGTGCTCCATCCCTGCAGTAAAATGCTTGATTTCTGCAGTGATCAAAACTAATGAAAACATTGTTGGGGTAAAACCTAAAGGGAAAGGCCTAGCACCAAATTGCATTGGCCATCTGATGTAACTTCTGGAGGCAGTCAAAATGAGTGTTTGATTTCTTCTCTACCTAATTCCTCTGCTGAGATACACTGAGCTCCAACCTGTTGTAAAATGCTTGATTTTGAGAGTGATCGAAACTAATGAAAACATTGTTGGGGTAAAACCTAAAGGAAAGGCCAAGCACCAAATTGCATTGGCCATCTGATCTAACTTCTGGAGGCAGTCAAAATGAGTATTTGAATTCTTCCCTACCTTATTCCTCTGCTGAGATACACTGAGCTCCATCCTGCTGTAAAATGCTTGATTTTGAGAGTGAGCCAAACTAATGAAAACATTGTTGGGGTAAAACCTAAAGGGAAAGACCAAGCACCTAATTTCATTGGCCATCGGATCTAACTTCTGGAGGCAGTCAAAATGAGTATTTGAATTCTTCCCTACCTTATTCCTGTGCTCAGATACAGTGAGCTCCAACCTGCTGTAAAATGCTTGATTTTGAGAGTGATCGAAACTAATGAAAACATTGTTGGGGTAAAACCTAAAGGGAAATGCCTAGCACCAAATTGCATTGGCCATCTGATCTAACTTCTGGAGGCAGTCAAAATGAGTATTTGAATTCTTCCCTACCTTATTCCTGTGCTCAGATACAGGGTGCTCCAACCCTGCAGTTAATGCTTGATTTTGAGAGTGATCGAAACTAATGAAAACATTGTTGGGGTAAAACCTAAAGGGAAAGGCCTAGCACCTAATTGCATTGGCCATCTGATCTAACTTCTGGAGGCAGTCAAAATGAGTATTTGAATTCTTACCTAATTTATTCCTCTGCTGAGATACAGTGTGCTCCACCCTACAGTAAAATGCTTGATTATGAGAATGAGCCAAACTAATGAAAACATTGTTGGGGTAAAACCTAAAGGGAAAGACCTAGCACCAAATTTCATTGGCCATCTGATCTAACTTCTGGAGGCAGTCAAAATGAGTATTTGAATTCTTCCCTACCTTATTCCTCTGCTGAGATACAGGGTGCTCCAACCCTGCAGTAAAATGCTTGATTTCGAGAGTGAGTGAAACTAATGAAAACATTGTTGGGGTAAAACCTAAAGGGAAAGGCCTAGCACCAAATTGCATTGGCCATCTCGTCTAACTTCTGGAGGCAGTCAAAATGAGTATTTGAATTCTTCCCTACCTTATTCCTTTGCTGAGATACAGAGTGCGCCAACCCTACAGTGAAATGCTTGATTTCTACAGTGATCGAAACTAATGAAAACATTGTTGGGGTAAAACCTAAAGGGAAAGGCCTAGCACCAAACTGCATTGTCCATCTGATCTAACTTCTGGAGGCAGTCAAAATGAGTATTTGAATTCTTCCCTACCTTATTCCTGTGCTGAGATACAGGGTGTTTCACCCTGCTGTCAAATGCTTGATTTCTACAGTGATCGAAACTAATGAAAACATTGTTGGGGTAAAACCTAAAGGGAAAGAACTAGCACCAAATTGCATTGGCCATCTGATCTAACTTCTGGAGGCAGTCAAAATGATCCTTAGAATTCTTCCCTACCTTATTCCTGTGCTGAGATACAGGCTGCTCCAGCCCTACAGTAAAATGCTTGATTTTGAGAGTGATCGAAACTAATGAAAACATTGTTGGGGTAAAACCTAAAGGGAAAGGCCTAGCACCAAATTGCATTGGCCATCTGATCTAACTTCTGGAGGCAGTCAAAATGATCCTTAGAATTCTTCCCTACCTTATTCCTGTGCTGAGATACAGGGTACTCCAACCCTGCTGTAAGATGCTTGATTTTGAGAGTGAGCCAAACTAATGAAAACATTGTTGGGGTAAAACCTAAAGGGAAAGGCCTAGCACCAAACTGCATTGTCCATCTGATCTATCTTCTGGAGGCAGTCAAAATGAGTATTTGAATTCTTCCCTACCTTACTCCTGTGCTGAGATACAGGGTGCTCCATCCCTGCAGTAAAATGCTTGATTTCTGCAGTGATCAAAACTAATGAAAACATTGTTGGGGTAAAACCTAAAGGGAAAGGCCTAGCACCAAATTGCATTGGCCATCTGATCTAACTTCTGGAGGCAGTCAAAATGATCCTTAGAATTCTTCCCTACCTTATTCCTGTGCTGAGATACAGGCTGATCCATCCCTACAGTAAAATGCTTGATTTCGAGAGTGATCGAAACTAATTAAAACATTGTTGGGGTAAAACCTAAAGGGAAAGGCCTAGCACCAAATTGCATTGGCCATCTGATCTAACTTCTGGAGGCAGTCAAAATGATCCTTAGAATTCTTCCCTACCTTATTCCTATGCTGAGATACAGGCTGCTCCATCCCTACAGTAAAATGCTTGTTTTCGAGAGTCAGCGAAACTAATGAAAACATTGTTGGGGTAAAACCTAAAGGGAAAGGCCTAGCACCAAATTGCATTGGCCATCTCATCTAACTTCTGGAGGCAGTCAAAATGAGTATTTGAATTCTTCCCTACCTTACTCCTGTGCTGAGATACAGGGTGCTCCATCCCTGCAGTAAAATGCTTGATTTCTGCAGTGATCAAAACTAATGAAAACATTGTTGGGGTAAAACCTAAAGGGAAAGGCCTAGCACCAAATTGCATTGGCCATCTGATGTAACTTCTGGAGGCAGTCAAAATGAGTGTTTGATTTCTTCTCTACCTAATTCCTCTGCTGAGATACACTGAGCTCCAACCTGTTGTAAAATTTTCGATTTCGAGAGTGATCGAAACTAATGAAAACATTGTTGGGGTAAAACCTAAAGGGAAAGGCCTAGCACCTAATTGCATTGGCCATCTGATCTAACTTCTGGAGGCAGTCAAAATGATCCTTAGAATTCTTCCCTACCTTATTCCTCTGCTGAGATAAAGGGTGCTCCAACCCTGCAGTAAAATATTTGATTTCTTCAGTGCGCGAAACCAATGAAAACATTGTTGGGGTAAAACCTAAAGGGAAAGGCCTAGCACCAAATTGCATTGGCCATCTGATCTAACTTCTGGAGGCAGTCAAAATGAGTATTTGAATTCTTCCCTACCTTATTCCTGTGCTGAGATACAGGCTGATCCATCCCTACAGTAAAATGCTTGATTTTCAGAGTGATCGAAACTAATTAAAACATTGTTGGGGTAAAACCTAAAGGAAAGGCCTAGCACCAAATTGCATTGGCCATCTGATCTAACTTCTGGAGGCAGTCAAAATGATCCTTAGAATTCTTCCCTACCTTATTCCTGTGCTGAGATACAGGCTGCTCCAGCCCTACAGTAAAATGCTTGATTTTGAGAGTGATCGAAACTAATGAAAACATTGTTGGGGTAAAACCTAAAGGGAAAGGCCTAGCACCAAATTGCATTGGCCATCTCATCTAACTTCTGGAGGCAGTCAAAATGAGTATTTGAATTCTTCCCTACCTTATTCCTGTGCTGAGATACAGGGTGCTCCATCCCTGCAGTAAAATGCTTGATTTCTGCAGTGATCAAAACTAATGAAAACATTGTTGGGGTAAAACCTAAAGGGAAAGGCCTAGCACCAAATTGCATTGGCCATCTGATCTAACTTCTGGAGGCAGTCAAAATGAGTGTTTGATTTCTTCCTACCTTAATTCCTCTGCTGAGATACACTGAGCTCCAACCTGTTGTAAAATTTTGATTTTGAGAGTGATCAAAACTAATGAAAACATTGTTGGGGTAAAACCTAAAGGGAAAGGCCTAGCACCAAATTGCATTGGCCATCTGATCTAACTTCTGGAGGCAGTCAAAATGAGTATTTGAATTCTTCCCTACCTTATTCCTCTGCTGAGATACACTGAGCTCCATCCTGCTGTAAAATGCTTGATTTTGAGAGTGAGCCAAACTAATGAAAACATTGTTGGGGTAAAACCTAAAGGGAAAGACCAAGCACCAAATTTCATTGGCCATCGGATCTAACTTCTGGAGGCAGTCAAAATGAGTATTTGAATTCTTCCCTACCTTATTCCTGTGCTCAGATACAGTGAGCTCCAACCTGCTGTAAAATGCTTGATTTTGAGAGTGATCGAAACTAATGAAAACATTGTTGGGGTAAAACCTAAAGGGAAAGGCCTAGCACCAAATTGCATTGGCCATCTGATCTAACTTCTGGAGGCAGTCAAAATGAGTATTTGAATTCTTCCCTACCTTATTCCTCTGCTGAGATACAGGGTGCTCCAACCCTGCAGTAAAATGCTTGATTTCGAGAGTGATCGAAACTAATGAAAACATTGTTGGGGTAAAACCTAAAGGGAAAGGCCTAGCACCAAATTGCATTGGCCATCTGATCTAACTTCTGGAGGCAGTCAAAATGATATTTGAATTCTTACCTAATTTATTCCTCTGCTGAGATACAGGTGCTCCACCCTACAGTAAAATGCTTGATTTGAGAATGAGCCAAACTAATGAAAACATTGTTGGGGTAAAACCTAAAGGGAAAGGCCTAGCACCAAATTGCATTGGCCATCTGATCTAACTTCTGGAGGCAGTCAAAATGAGTATTTGAATTCTTCCCTACCTTATTCCTCTGCTGAGATACAGGGTGCTCCAACCCTGCAGTAAAATGCTTGATTTCGAGAGTGAGTGAAACTAATGAAAACATTGTTGGGGTAAAACCTAAAGGGAAAGGCCTAGCACCAAATTGCATTGGCCATCTCATCTAACTTCTGGAGGCAGTCAAAATGAGTATTTGAATTCTTCCCTACCTTATTCCTTTGCTGAGATACAGGGTGCTCCAACCCTGCAGTAAAATGCTTGATTTCTACAGTGATCAAAACTAATGAAAACATTGTTGGGGTAAAACCTAAAGGGAAAGGCCTAGCACCAAACTGCATTGTCCATCTGATCTAACTTCTGGAGGCAGTCAAAATGAGTATTTGAATTCTTCCTACCTTATTCCTCTGCTGAGATACAGGGTGCTCCACCCTGCTGTAAAATTTGATTTCTACAGTGATCGAAACTAATGAAAACATTGTTGGGGTAAAACCTAAAGGGAAAGCCTAGCACCAAATTGCATTGGCCATCTGATCTAACTTCTGGAGGCAGTCAAAATGATATTTGAATTCTTCCCTACCTTATTCCTCTGCTGAGATACAGGCTGCTCCAGCCCTACAGTAAAATGCTTGATTTTGAGAGTGAGCCAAACTAATGAAAACATTGTGGGGGTAAAACCTAAAGGGAAAGACCTAGCACCAAATTGCATTGGCCATCTGATCTAACTTCTGGAGGCAGTCAAAATGAGTATTTGAATTCTTCCCTACCTTATTCCTGTGCTGAGATACAGGGAGCTCCAACCCTGCTGTAAAATGCTTGATTTTGAGAGTGAGCCAAACTAATGAAAACATTGTTGGGGTAAAACCTAAAGGGAAAGGCCTAGCACCAAACTGCATTGTCCATCTGATCTATCTTCTGGAGGCAGTCAAAATGAGTATTTGAATTCTTCCCTACCTTACTCCTGTGCTGAGATACAGGGTGCTCCATCCCTGCAGTAAAATGCTTGATTTCTGCAGTGATCAAAACTAATGAAAACATTGTTGGGGTAAAACCTAAAGGGAAAGGCCTAGCACCAAATTGCATTGGCCATCTGATCTAACTTCTGGAGGCAGTCAAAATGAGTATTTGAATTCTTCCCTACCTTATTCCTCTGCTGAGATACAGGCTGCTCCACCCTACAGTAAAATGCTTGATTTGAGAATGAGCCAAACTAATTAAAACATTGTTGGGGTAAAACCTAAAGGGAAAGACCTAGCACCAAATTTCATTGGCCATCTGATCTAACTTCTGGAGGCAGTCAAAATGATATTTGAATTCTTCCCTACCTTATTCCTCTGCTGAGATACAGGTGCTCCATCCCTGCAGTAAAATGCTTGATTTCGAGAGTGAGTGAAACTAATGAAAACATTGTTGGGGTAAAACCTAAAGGGAAAGGCCTAGCACCAAATTGCATTGGCCATCTCATCTAACTTCTGGAGGCAGTCAAAATGAGTATTTGAATTCTTCCCTACCTTATTCCTTTGCTGAGATACAGGTGCTCCAACCCTACAGTAAAATGCTTGATTTCTGCAGTGATCAAAACTAATGAAAACATTGTTGGGGTAAAACCTAAAGGGAAAGGCCTAGCACCAAACTGCATTGTCCATCTGATCTAACTTCTGGAGGCAGTCAAAATGAGTATTTGATTTCTTCCTACCTTATTCCTCTGCTGAGATACAGGGTGTTCCAACCCTGCTGTAAAATGCTTGATTTCTACAGTGATCGAAACTAATGAAAACATTGTTGGGGTAAAACCTAAAGGGAAAGGCCTAGCACCAAATTGCATTGGCCATCTGATCTAACTTCTGGAGGCAGTCAAAATGAGTATTTGAATTCTTCCCTACCTTATTCCTCTGCTGAGATACACTGCTCCATCCTGCTGTAAAATGCTTGATTTTGAGAGTGAGCCAAACTAATGAAAACATTGTTGGGGTAAAACCTAAAGGGAAAGGCCTAGCACCTAATTGCATTGGCCATCTGATCTAACTTCTGGAGGCAGTCAAAATGAGTATTTGAATTCTTCCCTACCTTATTCCTGTGCTGAGATACAGGGTACTCCAACCCTGCTGTAAGATGCTTGATTTTGAGAGTGAGCCAAACTAATGAAAACATTGTTGGGGTAAAACCTAAAGGGAAAGGCCTAGCACCAAATTGCATTGGCCATCTGATCTATCTTCTGGAGGCAGTCAAAATGAGTATTTGAATTCTTCCCTACCTTACTCATGTGCTGAGATACAGGGTGCTCCAACCGTACAGTAAAATGCTTGATTTCTGCAGTGATCAAAACTAATGAAAACATTGTTGGGGTAAAACCTAAAGGGAAAGGCCTAGCACCAAATTGCATTGGCCATCTGATCTAACTTCTGGAGGCAGTCAAAATGAGTATTTGAATTCTTCCCTACCTTATTCCTCTGCTGAGATAGACTGAGCTCCAACCTCCTGTAAAACGCTTGATTTTGAGAGTGAGCCAAACTAATGAAAACATTGTTGGGGTAAAACCTAAAGGGAAAGGCCTAGCACCAAATTGCATTGGCCATCTGATCTAACTTCTGGAGACAGTCAAAATGAGTATTTGAATTCTTCCCTACCTTATTCCTGTGCTGAGATACAGGGTGCTGCAACCCTGCAGTAAAATGCTTGATTTTGAGAGTGATCGAAACTAATGAAAACATTGTTGGGGTAAAACCTAAAGGGAAAGGCCTAGCACCAAATTGCATTGGCCATCTGATCTAACTTCTGGAGGCAGTCAAAATGATCCTTAGAATTCTTCCCTACCTTATTCCTCTGCTGAGATAAAGGGTGCTCCAACCCTGCAGTAAAATATTTGATTTCTTCAGTGCGCGAAACCAATGAAAACATTGTTGGGGTAAAACCTAAAGGGAAAGGCCTAGCACCAAATTGCATTGGCCATCTGATCTAACTTCTGGAGGCAGTCAAAATGATCCTTAGAATTCTTCCCTACCTTATTCCTGTGCTGAGATACAGGCTGATCCATCCCTACAGTAAAATGCTTGATTTCGAGAGTGATCGAAACTAATTAAAACATTGTTGGGGTAAAACCTAAAGGGAAAGGCCTAGCACCAAATTGCATTGGCCATCTGATCTAACTTCTGGAGGCAGTCAAAATGATCCTTAGAATTCTTCCCTACCTTATTCCTATGCTGAGATACAGGCTGCTCCATCCCTACAGTAAAATGCTTGTTTTTAGAGTGAGCGAAACTAATGAAAACATTGTTGGGGTAAAACCTAAAGGGAAAGGCCTAGCACCAAATTGCATTGGCCATCTCATCTAACTTCTGGAGGCAGTCAAAATGAGTATTTGAATTCTTCCCTACCTTACTCCTGTGCTGAGATACAGGGTGCTCCATCCCTGCAGTAAAATGCTTGATTTCTGCAGTGATCAAAACTAATGAAAACATTGTTGGGGTAAAACCTAAAGGGAAAGGCCTAGCACCAAATTGCATTGGCCATCTGATGTAACTTCTGGAGGCAGTCAAAATGAGTGTTTGATTTCTTCTCTACCTAATTCCTCTGCTGAGATACACTGAGCTCCAACCTGTTGTAAAATTTTCGATTTCGAGAGTGATCGAAACTAATGAAAACATTGTTGGGGTAAAACCTAAAGGGAAAGGCCTAGCACCAAATTGCATTGGCCATCTGATCTAACTTCTGGAGGCAGTCAAAATGAGTATTTGAATTCTTCCCTACCTTATTCCTCTGCTGAGATACACTGAGCTCCATCCTGCTGTAAAATGCTTGATTTTGAGAGTGAGCCAAACTAATGAAAACATTGTTGGGGTAAAACCTAAAGGGAAAGACCAAGCACCTAATTTCATTGGCCATCGGATCTAACTTCTGGAGGCAGTCAAAATGAGTATTTGAATTCTTCCCTACCTTATTCCTGTGCTCAGATACAGTGAGCTCCAACCTGCTGTAAAATGCTTGATTTTGAGAGTGATCCAAACTAATGAAAACATTGTTGGGGTAAAACCTAAAGGGAAATGCCTAGCACCAAATTGCATTGGCCATCTGATCTAACTTCTGGAGGCAGTCAAAATGAGTATTTGAATTCTTCCCTACCTTATTCCTGTGCTGAGATACATCGTGCTCCAACCCTGCAGTAAAATGCTTGATTTCTGAGTGATCAAAACTAATGAAAACATTGTTGGGGTAAAACCTAAAGGGAAAGGCCTAGCACCAAATTGCATTGGCCATCTGATCTAACTTCTGGAGGCAGTCAAAATGAGTATTTGAATTCTTACCTAATTTATTCCTCTGCTGAGATACAGTGAGCTCCAACCCCTGTAAAATGCTTGATTTTGAGAATGAGCCAAACTAATGAAAACATTGTTGGGGTAAAACCTAAAGGGAAAGACCTAGCACCAAATTTCATTGGCCATCTGATCTAACTTCTGGAGGCAGTCAAAATGAGTATTTGAATTCTTCCCTACCTTATTCCTGTGCTGAGATACAGGGTGCTCCAACCCTGCAGTAAAATGCTTGATTTTGAGAGTGATGAAACTAATGAAAACATTGTTGGGGTAAAACCTAAAGGGAAAGGCCTAGCACCAAATTGCATTGGCCATCTGATCTAACTTCTGGAGGCAGTCAAAATGAGTATTTGAATTCTTCCCTACCTTATTCCTTTGCTGAGATACAGGTGCTCCAACCCTGCAGTAAAATGCTTGATTTCTTCAGTGATCGAAACTAATGAAAACATTGTTGGGGTAAAACCTAAAGGGAAAGGCCTAGCACCAAATTGCATTGGCCATCTGATCTAACTTCTGGAGGCAGTCAAAATGAGTATTTGAATTCTTCCCTACCTTATTCCTGTGCTGAGATACAGGGTGTTCCACCCTGCTGTAAAATGCTTGATTTCTACAGTGATCGAAACTAATGAAAACATTGTTGGGGTAAAACCTAAAGGGAAAGGCCTAGCACCAAATTGCATTGGCCATCTGATCTAACTTCTGGAGGCAGTCAAAATGATCCTTAGAATTCTTCCCTACCTTATTCCTATGCTGAGATACAGGGTGCTCCACCCTGCAGTAAAATGCTTGATTTCGAGAGTGATCGAAACTAATGAAAACATTGTTGGGGTAAAACCTAAAGGGAAAGGCCTAGCACCAAATTGCATTGGCCATCTGATCTAACTTCTGGAGGCAGTCAAAATGAGTATTTGAATTCTTCCCTAATTTATTCCTCTGCTGAGATACAGTGTGCTCCACCCTACAGTAAAATGCTTGATTATGAGAATGAGCCAAACTAATGAAAACATTGTTGGGGTAAAACCTAAAGGGAAAGACCTAGCACCAAATTTCATTGGCCATCTGATCTAACTTCTGGAGGCAGTCAAAATGAGTATTTGAATTCTTCCCTACCTTATTCCTCTGCTGAGATACAGAGTGCTCCAACCCTACAGTAAAATTTTGATTTTACAGTGATCGAAACTAATGAAAACATTGTTGGGGTAAAACCTAAAGGGAAAGGCCTAGCACCAAATTGCATTGTCCATCTGATCTAACTTCTGGAGGCAGTCAAAATGAGTATTTGAATTCTTCCCTACCTTATTCCTCTGCTGAGATACAGGGTGCTCCACCCTGCTGTAAAATGCTTGATTTTGAGAGTGAGCCAAACTAATGAAAACATTGTTGGGGTAAAACCTAAAGGGAAAGACCTAGCACCAAATTGCATTGGCCATCTGATCTAACTTCTGGAGGCAGTCAAAATGATATTTGAATTCTTCCCTACCTTATTCCTGTGCTGAGATACAGTGAGCTCCAACCTGCTGTAAAATGCTTGATTTTGAGAGTGATCGAAACTAATGAAAACATTGTTGGGGTAAAACCTAAAGGGAAAGGCCTAGCACCAAATTGCATTGGCCATCTGATCTAACTTCTGGAGGCAGTCAAAATGAGTATTTGAATTCTTCCCTACCTTATTCCTGTGCTCAGATACAGGGTGCTCCAACCTGCTGTAAAATGCTTGATTTTGAGAGTGAGAGAAACTAATGAAAACATTGTTGGGGTAAAACCTAAAGGGAAAGGCCTAGCACCAAATTGCATTGGCCATCTGATCTATCTTCTGGAGGCAGTCAAAATGAGTATTTGAATTCTTCCCTACCTTATTCCTGTGCTGAGATACAGGGTGCTCCAACCTACAGTAAAATGCTTGATTTCAAGAGTGATCAAAACTAATGAAAACATTGTTGGGGTAAAACCTAAAGGGAAAGGCCTAGCACCAAATTGCATTGGCCATCTGATCTAACTTCTGGAGGCAGTCAAAATGAGTATTTGAATTCTTCCCTACCTTATTCCTCTGCTGAGATACAGGGAGCTCCAACCTGCTGTAAAATGCTTGATTTTGAGAGTGAGTGAAACTAATGAAAACATTGTTGGGGTAAAACCTAAAGGAAAGGCCTAGCACCAAATTGCATTGGCCATCTGATCTAACTTCTGGAGGCAGTCAAAATGAGTATTTGAATTCTTCCCTACCTCTTTCCTCTGCTGAGATACAGGGTGCTCCAACCTGCTGTAAAATGCTTGATTTTGAGAGTGATCGAAACTAATGAAAACATTGTTGGGGTAAAACCTAAAGGGAAAGGCCTAGCACCAAACTGCATTGGCCATCTGATCTAACTTCTGGAGGCAGTCAAAATGATCCTTTGAATTCTTCCCTACCTTATTCCTCTGCTGAGATACAGGGTGCTCCAACCCTGCAGTAAAAATTTGATTTCTTCAGTGATCGAAACTAATGAAAACATTGTTGGGGTAAAACCTAAAGGGAAAGGCCTAGCACCAAATTGCATTGGCCATCTGATCTAACTTCTGGAGGCAGTCAAAATGAGTATTTGAATTCTTCCCTACCTTATTCCTCTGCTGAGATACAGTGTGCTCCACCCTACAGTAAAATGCTTGATTTGAGAATGAGCCAAACTAATGAAAACATTGTTGGGGTAAAACCTAAAGGGAAAGGCCTAGCACCAAATTGCATTGGCCATCTGATCTAACTTCTGGAGGCAGTCAAAATGAGTATTTGAATTCTTCCCTACCTTATTCCTCTGCTGAGATACAGGGTGCTCCAACCCTGCAGTAAAAATGCTTGATTTGAGAGTGAGTGAAACTAATGAAAACATTGTTGGGGTAAAACCTAAAGGGAAAAGCCTAGCACCAAATTGCATTGGCCATCTGATCTAACTTCTGGAGGCAGTCAAAATGAGTATTTGAATTCTTCCCTACCTTATTCCTGTGCTGAGATACAGGGTGCTCCAACCCTGCAGTAAAATGCTTGATTTTGAGAGTGATCGAAACTAATGAAAACATTGTTGGGGTAAAACCTAAAGGGAAAGGCCTAGCACCAAATTGCATTGGCCATCTGATCTAACTTCTGGAGGCAGTCAAAATGATTTGAATTCTTCCCTACCTTATTCCTGTGCTGAGATACAGGGTGCGCCAACCCTGCTGTAAAATGCTTGATTTTACAGTGATCGAAACTAATGAAAACATTGTTGGGGTAAAACCTAAAGGGAAAGGCCTAGCACCAAACTGCATTGTCCATCTGATCTATCTTCTGGAGGCAGTCAAAATGAGTATTTGAATTCTTCCCTACCTTATTCCTGTGCTGAGATACAGGGTGCTCCATCCCTGCAGTAAAATGCTTGATTTCTGCAGTGATCAAAACTAATGAAAACATTGTTGGGGTAAAACCTAAAGGGAAAGGCCTAGCACCAAATTGCATTGGCCATCTGATCTAACTTCTGGAGGCAGTCAAAATGATCCTTTGAATTCTTCCCTACCTTATTCCTGTGCTGAGATACAGGCTGACTCCATCCCTACAGTAAAATGCTTGATTTTGAGAGTGAGCCAAACTAATGAAAACATTGTTGGGGTAAAACCTAAAGGGAAAGGCCTAGCACCAAATTGCATTGGCCATCTGATCTAACTTCTGGAGGCAGTCAAAATGAGTATTTGAATTCTTCCCTACCTTATTCCTGTGCTGAGATACAGGGTGCTCCATCCCTGCAGTAAAATGCTTGATTTCTGCAGTGATCAAAACTAATGAAAACATTGTTGGGGTAAAACCTAAAGGGAAAGGCCTAGCACCAAATTGCATTGGCCATCTGATCTAACTTCTGGAGGCAGTCAAAATGAGTATTTGAATTCTTCCCTACCTTATTCCTCTGCTGAGATACACTGAGCTCCATCCCTCCTGTAAAATGCTTGATTTTGAGAGTGAGCCAAACTAATGAAAACATTGTTGGGGTAAAACCTAAAGGGAAAGGCCTAGCACCAAATTGCATTGGCCATCTGATCTAACTTCTGGAGACAGTCAAAATGAGTATTTGAATTCTTCCTACCTTATTCCTGTGCTGAGATACAGGGTGCTCCAACCTGCAGTAAAATGCTTGATTTTGAGAGTGATCGAAACTAATGAAAACATTGTTGGGGTAAAACCTAAAGGGAAAGGCCTAGCACCAAATTGCATTGGCCATCTGATCTAACTTCTGGAGGCAGTCAAAATGATCCTTAGAATTCTTCCCTACCTTATTCCTCTGCTGAGATAAAGGGTGCTCCAACCCTGCAGTAAAATATTTGATTTCTTCAGTGCGAAACCAATGAAAACATTGTTGGGGTAAAACCTAAAGGGAAAGGCCTAGCACCAAATTGCATTGGCCATCTGATCTAACTTCTGGAGGCAGTCAAAATGATCCTTAGAATTCTTCCCTACCTTATTCCTGTGCTGAGATACAGGCTGATCCATCCCTACAGTAAAATGCTTGATTTCGAGAGTGATCGAAACTAATTAAAACATTGTTGGGGTAAAACCTAAAGGGAAAGGCCTAGCACCAAATTGCATTGGCCATCTGATCTAACTTCTGGAGGCAGTCAAAATGATCCTTAGAATTCTTCCCTACCTTATTCCTATGCTGAGATACAGGCTGCTCCATCCCTACAGTAAAATGCTTGTTTTCGAGAGTGAGCGAAACTAATGAAAACATTGTTGGGGTAAAACCTAAAGGGAAAGGCCTAGCACCAAATTGCATTGGCCATCTCATCTAACTTCTGGAGGCAGTCAAAATGAGTATTTGAATTCTTCCCTACCTTACTCCTGTGCTGAGATACAGGGTGCTCCATCCCTGCAGTAAAATGCTTGATTTCTGCAGTGATCAAAACTAATGAAAACATTGTTGGGGTAAAACCTAAAGGGAAAGGCCTAGCACCAAATTGCATTGGCCATCTGATGTAACTTCTGGAGGCAGTCAAAATGAGTGTTTGATTTCTTCTCTACCTAATTCCTCTGCTGAGATACACTGAGCTCCAACCTGTTGTAAAATTTTCGATTTCGAGAGTGATCGAAACTAATGAAAACATTGTTGGGGTAAAACCTAAAGGGAAAGGCCTAGCACCAAATTGCATTGGCCATCTGATCTAACTTCTGGAGGCAGTCAAAATGAGTATTTGAATTCTTCCCTACCTTATTCCTCTGCTGAGATACACTGAGCTCCATCCTGCTGTAAAATGCTTGATTTTGAGAGTGAGCCAAACTAATGAAAACATTGTTGGGGTAAAACCTAAAGGGAAAGACCAAGCACCTAATTTCATTGGCCATCGGATCTAACTTCTGGAGGCAGTCAAAATGAGTATTTGAATTCTTCCCTACCTTATTCCTGTGCTCAGATACAGTGAGCTCCAACCTGCTGTAAAATGCTTGATTTTGAGACTGATCAAAACTAATGAAAACATTGTTGGGGTAAAACCTAAAGGGAAAGACCTAGCACCAAATTGCATTGGCCATCTGATCTAACTTCTGGAGGCAGTCAAAATGAGTATTTGAATTCTTCCCTACCTTATTCCTGTGCTGAGATACAGGGTGCTCCAACCCTGCTGTAAAATGCTTGATTTTGAGAGTGATCGAAACTAATGAAAACATTGTTGGGGTAAAACCTAAAGGGAAAGGCCTAGCACCAAATTGCATTGGCCATCTGATGTAACTTCTGGAGGCAGTCAAAATGAGTGTTTGATTTCTTCTCTACCTAATTCCTCTGCTGAGATACACTGAGCTCCAACCTGTTGTAAAATTTTCGATTTCGAGAGTGATCGAAACTAATGAAAACATTGTTGGGGTAAAACCTAAAGGGAAAGACCAAGCACCTAATTTCATTGGCCATCGGATCTAACTTCTGGAGGCAGTCAAAATGAGTATTTGAATTCTTCCCTACCTTATTCCTGTGCTCAGATACAGTGAGCTCCAACCTGCTGCAAAATGCTTGATTTTGAGAGTGATCGAAACTAATGAAAACATTGTTGGGGTAAAACCTAAAGGGAAAGGCCTAGCACCAAATTGCATTGGCCATCTGATCTAACTTCTGGAGGCAGTCAAAATGAGTATTTGAATTCTTCCCTACCTTATTCCTGTGCTGAGATACAGGGTGCTCCAACCCTGCTGTAAAATGCTTGATTTTGAGAGTGATCGAAACTAATGAAAACATTGTTGGGGTAAAACCTAAAGGGAAAGGCCTAGCACCAAATTGCATTGGCCATCTGATCTAACTTCTGGAGGCAGTCAAAATGAGTATTTGAATTCTTCCCTACCTTATTCCTGTGCTCAGATACAGTGAGCTCCAACCTGCTGTAAAATGCTTGATTTTGAGAGTGATCGAAACTAATGAAAACATTGTTGGGGTAAAACCTAAAGGGAAAGGCCTAGCACCAAATTGCATTGGCCATCTGATCTAACTTCTGGAGGCAGTCAAAATGAGTATTTGAATTCTTCCCTACCTTATTCCTGTGCTGAGATACAGGGTGCTCCAACCCTGCTGTAAAATGCTTGATTTTGAGAGTGATCGAAACTAATGAAAACATTGTTGGGGTAAAACCTAAAGGGAAAGGCCTAGCACCAAATTGCATTGGCCATCTGATCTAACTTCTGGAGACAGTCAAAATGATCTTTAGAATTCTTCCCTACCTCTTTCCTCTGTTGAGATACAGGGTGCTCCAACCCTGCAGTAAAATGCTTGATTTCGAGAGTGATCGAAACTAATGAAAACGTTGTTGGGGTAAAACCTAAAGGGAAAGGCCTAGCACCAAATTGCATTGGCCATCTGATCTAACTTCTGGAGGCAGTCAAAATGAGTATTTGAATTCTTACCTAATTTATTCCTCTGCTGAGATACAGTGTGCTCCACCCTACAGTAAAATGCTTGATTATGAGAATGAGCCAAACTAATGAAAACATTGTTGGGGTAAAACCTAAAGGGAAAGACCTAGCACCAAATTTCATTGGCCATCTGATCTAACTTCTGGAGGCAGTCAAAATGAGTATTTGAATTCTTCCCTACCTTATTCCTGTGCTGAGATACAGGGTGCTCCAACCCGCTGCAAAATGCTTGATTTTGAGAGTGAGCGAAACTAATCAAAAAATTTTTGGGGTAAAACCTAAAGGGAAAAGCCTAGCACCAAATTGCATTGTCCATCTGATCTAACTTCTGGAGGCAGTCAAAATGAGTATTTGAATTCTTCCCTACCTTATTCCTGTGCTGAGATACAGGGTGCTCCAACCCTGCAGTAAAATGCTTGATTTCGAGAGTGAGTGAAACTAATGAAAACATTGTTGGGGTAAAACCTAAAGGGAAAGGCCTAGCACCAAATTGCATTGGCCATCTGGTCTAACTTCTGGAGGCAGTCAAAATGAGTATTTGAATTCTTCCCTACCTTATTCCTTTGCTGAGATACAGGGTGCGCCAACCCTACAGTGAAATGCTTGATTTCTACAGTGATCGAAACTAATGAAAACATTGTTGCGGTAAAACCTAAAGGGAAAGGCCTAGCACCAAATTGCATTGGCCATCTGATCTAACTTCTGGAGGCAGTCAAAATGATCCTTAGAATTTTTCCCTACCTTATTCCTGTGCTGAGATACAGGCTGCTCCATCCCTACAGTAAAATGCTTGATTTCGAGAGTGATCGAAACTAATGAAAACATTGTTGGGGTAAAACATAAAGAGAAAGGCCTAGCACCAAAATGCATTGGCCATCTGATCTAACTTCTGGAGGCAGTCAAAATGAGTATTTGAATTCTTCCCTACCTTATTCCTCTGCTGAGATACACTGAGCTCCAACCTCCTGTAAAATGCTTTATTTTGAGAGTGAGCCAAACTAATGAAAACATTGTTGGGGTAAAACCTAAAGGGAAAGGCCTAGCACCAAATAGCATTGGCCATCGGATCTAACTTCTGGAGGCAGTCAAAATGAGTATTTGAATTCTTCCCTACCTTATTCCTGTGCTGAGATACAGGGTGCTGCAACCCTGCAGTAAAATGCTTGATTTTGAGAGTGATCGAAACTAATGAAAACATTGTTGGGGTAAAACCTAAAGGGAAAGGCCTAGCACCAAATTGCATTGGCCATCTGATCTAACTTCTGGAGGCAGTCAAAATGATCCTTAGAATTCTTCCCTACCTTATTCCTCTGCTGAGATAAAGGGTGCTCCAGCCCTGCAGTAAAATATTTGATTTCTACAGTGAGAGAAACCAATGAAAACATTGTTGGGGTAAAACCTAAAGGGAAAGGCCTAGCACCAAATTGCATTGGCCATCTGATCTAACTTCTGGAGGCAGTCAAAATGAGTATTTGAATTCTTCCCTACCTTATTCCTCTGCTGAGATACAGGCTGCTCCATCCCTGCAGTAAAATGCTTGATTTCGAGAGTGATCGAAACTAAGGAAAACATTGTTGGGGTAAAACCTAAAGGGAAAGGCCTAGCACCAAATTGCATTGGCCATCTGATCTAACTTCTGGAGGCAGTCAAAATGAGTGTTTGAATTCTTCTCTACCTTATTCCTCTGCTGAGATACACTGAGATCCAACCTGTTGTAAAATTTTCGATTTCGAGAGTGATCAAAACTAATGAAAACATTGTTGGGGTAAAACCTAAAGGGAAAGGCCTAGCACCAAATTGCATTGGCCATCTGATGTAACTTCTGGAGGCAGTCAAAATGAGTATTTGAATTCTTCCCTACCTTATTCCTGTGCTGAGATACAGGGTGCTCCAACCTGCTGTAAAATGCTTGATTTTGAGACTGATCGAAACTAATGAAAACATTGTTGGGGTAAAACCTAAAGGGAAAGGTCTAGCACCAAACTGCATTGGCCATCTGATCTAACTTCTGGAGGCAGTCAAAATGATCCTTAGAATTCTTCCCTACCTTCTTCCTGTGCTGAGATACAGGGTGCTCCAACTCTGCAGTAAAATTTTTGATTTCGAGAGTGATCGAAACTAATGAAAACATTGTTGGGGTAAAAGCTAAAGGGAAAGGCCTAGCACCAAATTGCATTGGCCATCTGATCTAACTTCTGGAGGCAGTCAAAATGAGTATTTGAATTCTTCCCTACCTTATTCCTGTGCTGAGATACAGGGTGCTCCACCCTGCAGTAAACTGCTTGATTTTGAGAGTGAGCCAAACTAATGAAAACATTGTTGGGGTAAAACCTAAAGGGAAAGACCAAGCACCTAATTGCATTGGCCATCTGTTCTAACTTCTGGAGACAGTCAAAATGATCTTTAGAATTCTTCCCTACCTCTTTCCTCTGTTGAGATACAGGGTGCTATAACCCTGCTGTAAAATGCTTGATTTTGAGAGTGAGCGAAACTAATGAAAACATTGTTGGAGTAAAACCTAAAGGGAAAGGCCTAGCACCAAATTGCATTGGCCATCTGATCTAACTTCTGGAGGCAGTCAAAATGAGTATTTGAATTCTTCCCTAACTTATTCCTCTGCTGAGATGCAGGGTGCTCCAACCCTGCAGTAAAATGCTTGATTTCGAGAGTGATCAAAACTAAGGAAAACATTGTTGGGGTAAAACCTAAAGGGAAAGGCCTAGCACCAAATTGCATTGGCCATCTGAACTAACTTCTGGAGGCAGTCAAAATGAGTGTTTGAATTCTTCTCTACCTTATTCCTCTGCTGAGATACACTGAGCTCCAACCTGTTGTAAAATTTTCGATTTCGAGAGTGATCGAAACTAATGAAAACATTGTTGGGGTAAAACCTAAAGGGAAAGGCCTAGCACCAAATTGCATTGGCCATCTGATCTAACTTCTGGAGGCAGTCAAAATGAGTATTTGAATTCTTCCCTACCTTATTCCTGTGCTCAGATACAGTGAGCTCCAACCTGCTGTAAAATGCTTGACTTTGAGACTGATCAAAATTAATGAAAACATTGTTGGGGTAAAACCTAAAGGGAAAGGTCTACCACCAAACTGCATTGGCCATCTGATCTAACTTCTGGAGGCAGTCAAAATGATCCTTAGAATTCTTCCCTACCTTATTCCTGTGCTGAGATACAGGGTGCTCCATCCCTGCAGTAAAATGCTTGATTTCGAGAGTGATCGAAACTAATGAAAACATTGTTGGGGTAAAACCTAAAGGGAAAGACCAAGCACCTAATTGGATTGGCCATCTGTTCTAACTTCTGGAGACAGTCAAAATGATCTTTAGAATTCTTCCCTACCTCTTTCCTCTGCTGAGATACAGGGTGCTCTAACCCTGCAGTAAAATGCTTGATTTCAAGAGTGAGCGAAACTAATGAAAACATTGTTGGGGTAAAACCTAAAGGGAAAGGCCTAGCACCAAATTGCATTGGCCATCTGATCTAACTTCTGGAGGCAGTCAAAATGATCCTCAGAATTCTTCCTGACTTCTGTCCTCTGCTGAGATACAGGGTGCTCAAACCTGCTGTATAATGCTTGATTTCAAGAGTGAGCGAAACTAATGAAAACATTGTTGGAGTAAAACCTAAAGGGAAAGGCCTAGCACCAATTTGCATTGGCCATCTGATCTAAATTCTGGAGGCAGTCAAAGTGAGTATTTGAATTCGTCCCTACCTTATTCCTGTGCTGAGATACACGGTGTTGCAACCCTGCACTAAAATGCTTGATTTCGAGAGTGAGCGAAACTAATGAAAACATTGTTGGGGTAAAACCTAAAGGGAAAGGCCTAGTACCAAATTGCATTGGCCATCTGATCTAACTTCTGGAGGCAGTCAAAATGAGTATTTGAATTCTTCCCTACCTTATTCCTGTGCTGAGATACAGGGTGCTCCAACCCTGTA
This sequence comes from Melanerpes aurifrons, assembly GCA_011125475.1. Taxonomy (NCBI): domain Eukaryota; kingdom Metazoa; phylum Chordata; class Aves; order Piciformes; family Picidae; genus Melanerpes; species Melanerpes aurifrons. The sequence continues at coordinate 232,510 of WWNC01000232.1, forward strand.
GTAAAATGCTTAATTTCTACAGTGATCGAAACTAATGAAAACATTGTTGGGGTAAAACCTGAAGGGAACGACCTAGCACCAAATTGCGCTGGGCATCTGATCTAAATTCTGGGGCAGTCAAAATGAGTATTTGAATTCTTCTCTACCTCTTTCCACTGCTGAGATACAGGGTGCTCCAACATGTAGTAAAACGCTTGATTTTGAGAGTGAGCGAATATAATGAATCATTGTTGGGGTAAAACCTAAAGGGAAAGGCCTAGCACCAAATTGCATTGGCCATCTGATCTAACTTCTGGAGGCAGTCAAAATGAGTATTTCAATTCTTCCTTACCTTATTCCTCTGCTGAGATACAGGGTGCTTCAACCTGCTGTAAAATGCTTGATTTTGAGAGAGAGCGAAACTAATGAAAACATTATTAGCGTAAAACCTAAAGGGAAAGGCCTAGCACCAAATTGCATTGGCCATCTGATCTAACTTCTGGAGGCAGTCAAAATGATCTTTAGAATTCTTCCCTACCTCTTTCCTCTGTTGAGATACAGGGTGCTCCAACCCTGCAGTAAAATGCGTGATATCAAGAGTGAGCGAAACTAATGAAAACATTGTTGGGGTAAAACCTAAAGGGAAAGGCCTAGCACCAAATTGCATTGGCCATCTGATCTAACTTCTGGAGACAGTCAAAATGATCCTCAGAATTCTTCCCGACTTCTGTCCTCGGCTGAGATGCAGGGTGCTCAAACCTGCTGCATAATGCTTGATTTCAAGAGTGAGCGAAACTAATGAAAACATTGTTGGGGTAAAACCTAAAGGGAAAGGCCTAGCACCAAATTGCATTGGCCATCTGATCTAACTTCTGGAGACAGTCAAAATGATCCTCAGAATTCTTCCCGACTTCTGTCCTCTGCTGAGATACAGGGTGCTCAAACCTGCTGTATAATGCTTGATTTCAAGAGTGAGCGAAACTAATGAAAACATTGTTGGGGTAAAACCTAAAGGGAAAGGCCTAGCACCAAATTGCATTGGCCATCTGATCTAACTTCTGGAGACAGTCAAAATGATCCTCAGAATTCTTCCCGACTTCTGTCCTCTGCTGAGATACAGGGTGCTCAAACCTGCTGTATAATGCTTGATTTCAAGAGTGAGCGAAACTAATGAAAACATTGTTGGGGTAAAACCTAAAGGGAAAGGCCTAGCACCAAATTGCATTGGCCATCTGATCTAACTTCTGGAGACAGTCAAAATGATCCTCAGAATTCTTCCCGACTTATGTCCTCTGCTGAGATACAGGGTGCTCAAACCTGCTGTATAATGCTTGATTTCAAGAGTGAGCGAAATTAATGAAAACATTGTTGGGGTAAAACCTAAAGGGAAAGGCCTAGCACCAAATTGCATTGGCCATCTGATCTAAATTCTGGAGGCAGTCAAAGTGAGTATTTGAATTCTTCCCTACCTTATTCCTCTGCTGAGATACAGGGTGCTCCAATCCTGCAGTAAAATGCTTGATTTGAGAGTGATCGAAACAAATGAAATCATTGTTGGGGTAAAACCTAAAGGAAAGGCCTAGCACCAAATTGCATTGGCCATCTGATCTAACCTCTGGAGGCAGTCAATATGAGTATTTGAATTCTTCCCTACCTTATTCCTGTGCTGAGATACACGGTGTTGCAACCCTGCAGTAAAATGCTTGATTTCGAGAGTGAGCGAAACTAATGAAAACATTGTTGGGGTAAAACCTAAAGGGAAAGGCCTAGCACCAAATTGCATTGGCCATCTGATCTAACTTCTGGAGGCAGTCAAAATGAGTATTTGAATTCTTCCCTACCTTATTCCTGTGCTGAGATACAGGGTGCTCCAACCTGCTCTAAAATGCTTCAATTTCAGAGTGATCGAAACTAATGAAAACATTGTTGGGGTAAAACCTAAAGGGAAAGGCCTTACACCAAATTGCATTGTCCATCTGATCTAACTTCTGGAGGCAGTCAAAATGATCCTAAGAATTCTTCCTTACCTTATTCCTGTGCTGAGATAAAGGGTCCTCCAACCCTGTAGTAAAATGCTTGATTTCTACAGTGATCGAAACTAATGAAAACATTGTTGGGGTAAAACCTAAAGGGAACAACCTAGCACCAAATTGCGCTGGCCATCTGATCTAAATTCTGGGGGCAGTCAAAATGAGTATTTGAATCCTTCTCTACCTCTTTCCACTGCTGAGATACAGGGTGCTCCAACATGCAGTACAACGCTTGATTTTGAGAGTGAGCGAATATAATGAAATCATTGTTGGGGTAAAACCTAAAGGGAAAGGCCTAGCACCAAATTGCATTGGCCATCTGATCTAACTTCTGGAGGCAGTCAAAATGATCATAATAATTCTTCCCTACCTTATTCCTGTGCCGAGATAAAGGGTCCTCCAACGCTGTAGTAAAATGCTTTATTTTGAGAGTGAGCCAAACTAATGAAAACATTGTTGGGGTAAAACCTAAAGGGAACGGCCTAGCACTAAATTGCATTGTCCATCTGATCTAACTTCTGGTGGCAGTCAAAATGATCCTTAGAATTCTTCCCTACCTTATTCCTCTGCTGAGATACAGGGTGCTCCAAACCTGCAGTAAAATGCTTGATTTCAAGAGTGAGCGAAACTAATGAAAACATTGTAAGGGTAAAAACCTAAAGGGAAAGGCCTAGCACCAAATTGCATTGGCCATCTCATCTAACTTCTGGAGGCAGTCAAAATGAGTATTTGAATTCTTCCCTACCTTATTCCTCTGCTGAGATACAGGGTGCTCCAAACCTGCAGTAAAATGCTTGATTTCGAGAGTGAGCGAAAGTAATGAAAACATTGTAAGGGAAAAAACCTAAAGGGAAAGGCCTAGCACCAAATTGCATTGGCCATCTGATCTAACTTCTGGAGGCAGTCAAAATGAGTATTTGAATTCCTCCCTACCTTATTCCTGTGCTGAGATACAGGGTGCTCCAACCCTGCAGTAAAATACTTGATTTCGAGAGTGATTGAAACTAATGAAAACATTGTTGGGGTAAAGCCTAAAGGGAAAGGCCTAGCACCAAATTGCATTGGCCATCTGATCTAACTTCTGGAGACAGTCAAAATGATCTTTAGAATTCTTCCCTACCTCTTTCCTCTGTTGAGATACAGGGTGCTCTAACCCTGCAGGAAAATGCGTGATTTCAAGAGTGAGCGAAACTAATGAAAACATTGTTGGGTAAAACCTAAAGGGAAAGGCCTAGCACCAAATTGCATTGGCCATCTGATCTAACTTCTGGAGACAGTCAAAATGATCCTCAGAATTCTTCCCGACTTCTGTCCTCTGCTGAGATACAGGGTGCTCAAACCTGCTGTATAATGCTTGATTTCAAGAGTGAGCGAAACTAATGAAAACATTGTTGGGGTAAAACCTAAAGGGAAATGCCCAGCACCAAATTGCATTGGCCATCTGATCTAAATTCTGGAGGCAGTCAAAGTGAGTATTTGAATTCTTCCCTACCTTATTCCTCTGCTGAGATCCAGGGTTCTCCAATCCTGCAGTAAAATGCTTGATATCGAGAGTGATGGAAACAAATGAAAACATTGTTGGGGTAAAACCTAAAGGGAAAGACCTAGCACCAAATTGCATTGGCCATCTGATCTAACCTCTGGAGGCAGTCAATATGAGTATTTGAATTCTTCCCTACCTTATTCCTGTGCTGAGATACACGGTGTTGCAACCCTGCAGTAAAATGCTTGATTTCGAGAGTGAGCGAAACTAATGAAAACATTGTTGGGGTAAAACCTAAAGGGAAAGGCCTAGCACCAAATTGCATTGGCCATCTGATCTAACTTCTGGAGGCAGTCAAAATGATCCTAATAATTCTTCCCTACCTTATTCCTGTGCTGAGGTACAGGGTCCTCCAACGCTGTAGTAAAATGCTTGATTTCTACAGTGATCGAAACTAATGAAAACATTGTTGGGGTAAAACCTAAAGGGAAAAGCCTAGCACCAAATTGCATTGTCCATCTGATCTAACTTCTGGAGGCAGTCAAAATGAGTATTTGAATTCTTCCCTACCTTATTCCTGTGCTGAGATACAGGGTGCTCCAACCCTGCAGTAAAATGCTTGATTTCGAGAGTGAGTGAAACTAATGAAAACATTGTTGGGGTAAAACCTAAAGGGAAAGGCCTAGCACCAAATTGCATTGGCCATCTGGTCTAACTTCTGGAGGCAGTCAAAATGAGTATTTGAATTCTTCCCTACCTTATTCCTTTGCTGAGATACAGGGTGCGCCAACCCTACAGTGAAATGCTTGATTTCTACAGTGATCGAAACTAATGAAAACATTGTTGCGGTAAAACCTAAAGGGAAAGGCCTAGCACCAAACTGCATTGTCCATCTGATCTAACTTCTGGAGGCAGTCAAAATGAGTATTTGAATTCTTCCCTACCTTATTCCTCTGCTGAGATACAGGGTGTTTCACCCTGCTGTCAAATGCTTGATTTCTACAGTGATCGAAACTAATGAAAACATTGTTGGGGTAAAACCTAAAGGGAAAGGCGTAGCACCAAATTGCATTGGCCATCTGATCTAACTTCTGGAGGCAGTCAAAATGATCCTTAGAATTTTCCCCTACCTTATTCCTGTGCTGAGATACAGGCTGCTCCATCCCTACAGAAAAATGCTTGATTTCGAGAGTGATCGAAACTAATGAAAACATTGTTGGGGTAAAACATAAAGAGAAAGGCCTAGCACCAAATTGCATTGGCCATCTGATCTAACTTCTGGAGGCAGTCAAAATGAGTATTTGAATTCTTCCCTACCTTATTCCTCTGCTGAGATACACTGAGCTCCAACCTCCTGTAAAATGCTTTATTTTGAGAGTGAGCCAAACTAATGAAAACATTGTTGGGGTAAAACCTAAAGGGAAAGGTCTACCACCAAACTGCATTGGCCATCTGATCTAACTTCTGGAGGCAGTCAAAATGATCATAATAATTCTTCCCTACCTTATTCCTGTGCCGAGATAAAGGGTCCTCCAACGCTGTAGTAAAATGCTTTATTTTGAGAGTGAGCCAAACTAATGAAAACATTGTTGGGGTAAAACCTAAAGGGAACGGCCTAGCACTAAATTGCATTGTCCATCTGATCTAACTTCTGGTGGCAGTGAAAATGAGTATTTGAATTCTTCCCTACCTTATTCCTCTGCTGAGATACAGGGTGCTCCAAACCTGCAGTAAAATGCTTGATTTCAAGAGTGAGCGAAACTAATGAAAACATTGTAAGGGTAAAAACCTAAAGGGAAAGGCCTAGCACCAAATTGCATTGGCCATCTCATCTAACTTCTGGAGGCAGTCAAAATGAGTATTTGAATTCTTCCCTACCTTATTCCTCTGCTGAGATACAGGGTGCTCCAAACCTGCAGTAAAATGCTTGATTTCGAGAGTGAGCGAAAGTAATGAAAACATTGTAAGGGTAAAAACCTAAAGGGAAAGGCCTAGCACCAAATTGCATTGGCCATCTGATCTAACTTCTGGAGGCAGTCAAAATGAGTATTTGAATTCCTCCCTACCTTATTCCTGTGCTGAGATACAGGGTGCTCCAACCCTGCAGTAAAATACTTGATTTCGAGAGTGATTGAAACTAATGAAAACATTGTTGGGGTAAAACCTAAAGGGAAAGGCCTAGCACCAAATTGCATTGGCCATCTGATCTAACTTCTGGAGACAGTCAAAATGATCTTTAGAATTCTTCCCTACCTCTTTCCTCTGTTGAGATACAGGGTGCTCTAACCCTGCAGGAAAATGCGTGATTTCAAGAGTGAGCGAAACTAATGAAAACATTGTTGGGGTAAAACCTAAAGGGAAAGGCCTAGCACCAAATTGCATTGGCCATCTGATCTAACTTCTGGAGACAGTCAAAATGATCCTCAGAATTCTTCCCGACTTCTGTCCTCTGCTGAGATACAGGGTGCTCAAACCTGCTGTATAATGCTTGATTTCAAGAGTGAGCGAAACTAATGAAAACATTGTTGGGGTAAAACCTAAAGGGAAATGCCCAGCACCAAATTGCATTGGCCATCTGATCTAAATTCTGGAGGCAGTCAAAGTGAGTATTTGAATTCTTCCCTACCTTATTCCTCTGCTGAGATTCAGGGTTCTCCAATCCTGCAGTAAAATGCTTGATATCGAGAGTGATGGAAACAAATGAAAACATTGTTGGGGTAAAACCTAAAGGGAAAGACCTAGCACCAAATTGCATTGGCCATCTGATCTAACCTCTGGAGGCAGTCAATATGAGTATTTGAATTCTTCCCTACCTTATTCCTGTGCTGAGATACACGGTGTTGCAACCCTGCAGTAAAATGCTTGATTTCGAGAGTGAGCGAAACTAATGAAAACATTGTTGGGGTAAAACCTAAAGGGAAAGGCCTAGCACCAAATTGCATTGGCCATCTGATCTAACTTCTGGAGGCAGTCAAAATGATCCTAATAATTCTTCCCTACCTTATTCCTGTGCTGAGGTACAGGGTCCTCCAACGCTGTAGTAAAATGCTTGATTTCTACAGTGATCGAAACTAATGAAAACATTGTTGGGGTAAAACCTAAAGGGAAAAGCCTAGCACCAAATTGCATTGTCCATCTGATCTAACTTCTGGAGGCAGTCAAAATGAGTATTTGAATTCTTCCCTACCTTATTCCTGTGCTGAGATACAGGGTGCTCCAACCCTGCAGTAAAATGCTTGATTTCGAGAGTGAGTGAAACTAATGAAAACATTGTTGGGGTAAAACCTAAAGGGAAAGGCCTAGCACCAAATTGCATTGGCCATCTGGTCTAACTTCTGGAGGCAGTCAAAATGAGTATTTGAATTCTTCCCTACCTTATTCCTTTGCTGAGATACAGGGTGCGCCAACCCTACAGTGAAATGCTTGATTTCTACAGTGATCGAAACTAATGAAAACATTGTTGCGGTAAAACCTAAAGGGAAAGGCCTAGCACCAAACTGCATTGTCCATCTGATCTAACTTCTGGAGGCAGTCAAAATGAGTATTTGAATTCTTCCCTACCTTATTCCTCTGCTGAGATACAGGGTGTTTCACCCTGCTGTCAAATGCTTGATTTCTACAGTGATCGAAACTAATGAAAACATTGTTGGGGTAAAACCTAAAGGGAAAGGCCTAGCACCAAATTGCATTGGCCATCTGATCTAACTTCTGGAGGCAGTCAAAATGATCCTTAGAATTTTCCCTACCTTATTCCTGTGCTGAGATACAGGCTGCTCCATCCCTACAGAAAATGCTTGATTTCGAGAGTGATCGAAACTAATGAAAACATTGTTGGGGTAAAACATAAAGAGAAAGGCCTAGCACCAAATTGCATTGGCCATCTGATCTAACTTCTGGAGGCAGTCAAAATGAGTATTTGAATTCTTCCCTACCTTATTCCTCTGCTGAGATACACTGAGCTCCAACCTCCTGTAAAATGCTTTATTTTGAGAGTGAGCCAAGCTAATGAAAACATTGTTGGGGTAAAACCTAAAGGGAAAGGTCTACCACCAAACTGCATTGGCCATCTGATCTAACTTCTGGAGGCAGTCAAAATGATCCTTAGAATTCTTCCCTACCTTATTCCTGTGCTGAGATACAGGGTGCTCCATCCCTGCAGTAAAATGCTTGATTTCGAGAGTGATCGAAACTAATGAAAACATTGTTGGGGTAAAACCTAAAGGGAAAGACCAAGCACCTAATTGGATTGGCCATCTGTTCTAACTTCTGGAGACAGTCAAAATGATCTTTAGAATTCTTCCCTACCTCTTTCCTCTGCTGAGATACAGGGTGCTCTAACCCTGCAGTAAAATGCTTGATTTCAAGAGTGAGCGAAACTAATGAAAACATTGTTGGGGTAAAACCTAAAGGGAAAGGCCTAGCACCAAATTGCATTGGCCATCTGATCTAACTTCTGGAGGCAGTCAAAATGATCCTCAGAATTCTTCCTGACTTCTGTCCTCTGCTGAGATACAGGGTGCTCAAACCTGCTGTATAATGCTTGATTTCAAGAGTGAGCGAAACTAATGAAAACATTGTTGGAGTAAAACCTAAAGGGAAAGGCCTAGCACCAATTTGCATTGGCCATCTGATCTAAATTCTGGAGGCAGTCAAAGTGAGTATTTGAATTCTTCCCTACCTTATTCCTGTGCTGAGATACACGGTGTTGCAACCCTGCAGTAAAATGCTTGATTTCGAGAGTGAGCGAAACTAATGAAAACATTGTTGGGGTAAAACCTAAAGGGAAAGGCCTAGTACCAAATTGCATTGGCCATCTGATCTAACTTCTGGAGGCAGTCAAAATGAGTATTTGAATTCTTCCCTACCTTATTCCTGTGCTGAGATACAGGGTGCTCCAACCCTGTAGTAAAATGCTTAATTTCTACAGTGATCGAAACTAATGAAAACATTGTTGGGGTAAAACCTGAAGGGAACGACCTAGCACCAAATTGCGCTGGGCATCTGATCTAAATTCTGGGGGCAGTCAAAATGAGTATTTGAATTCTTCTCTACCTCTTTCCACTGCTGAGATACAGGGTGCTCCAACATGTAGTAAAACGCTTGATTTTGAGAGTGAGCGAATATAATGAATCATTGTTGGGGTAAAACCTAAAGGGAAAGGCCTAGCACCAAATTGCATTGGCCATCTGATCTAACTTCTGGAGGCAGTCAAAATGAGTATTTCAATTCTTCCTTACCTTATTCCTCTGCTGAGATACAGGGTGCTTCAACCTGCTGTAAAATGCTTGATTTTGAGAGAGAGCGAAACTAATGAAAACATTATTAGCGTAAAACCTAAAGGGAAAGGCCTAGCACCAAATTGCATTGGCCATCTGATCTAACTTCTGGAGGCAGTCAAAATGATCTTTAGAATTCTTCCCTACCTCTTTCCTCTGTTGAGATACAGGGTGCTCCAACCCTGCAGTAAAATGCGTGATATCAAGAGTGAGCGAAACTAATGAAAACATTGTTGGGGTAAAACCTAAAGGGAAAGGCCTAGCACCAAATTGCATTGGCCATCTGATCTAACTTCTGGAGACAGTCAAAATGATCCTCAGAATTCTTCCCGACTTCTGTCCTCGGCTGAGATGCAGGGTGCTCAAACCTGCTGCATAATGCTTGATTTCAAGAGTGAGCGAAACTAATGAAAACATTGTTGGGGTAAAACCTAAAGGGAAAGGCCTAGCACCAAATTGCATTGGCCATCTGATCTAACTTCTGGAGACAGTCAAAATGATCCTCAGAATTCTTCCCGACTTCTGTCCTCTGCTGAGATACAGGGTGCTCAAACCTGCTGTATAATGCTTGATTTCAAGAGTGAGCGAAACTAATGAAAACATTGTTGGGGTAAAACCTAAAGGGAAAGGCCTAGCACCAAATTGCATTGGCCATCTGATCTAACTTCTAGAGACAGTCAAAATGATCCTCAGAATTCTTCCCGACTTCTGTCCTCTGCTGAGATACAGGGTGCTCAAACCTGCTGTATAATGCTTGATTTCAAGAGTGAGCGAAACGAATGAAAACATTGTTGGGGTAAAACCTAAAGGGAAAGGCCTAGCACCAAATTGCATTGGCCATCTGATCTAACTTCTGGAGACAGTCAAAATGATCCTCAGAATTCTTCCCGACTTCTGTCCTCTGCTGAGATACAGGGTGCTCAAACCTGCTGTATAATGCTTGATTTCAAGAGTGAGCGAAATTAATGAAAACATTGTTGGGGTAAAACCTAAAGGGAAAGGCCTAGCACCAAATTGCATTGGCCATCTGATCTAAATTCTGGAGGCAGTCAAAGTGAGTATTTGAATTCTTCCCTACCTTATTCCTCTGCTGAGATACAGGGTGCTCCAATCCTGCAGTAAAATGCTTGATTTCGAGAGTGATCGAAACAAATGAAATCATTGTTGGGGTAAAACCTAAAGGGAAAGGCCTAGCACCAAATTGCATTGGCCATCTGATCTAACCTCTGGAGGCAGTCAATATGAGTATTTGAATTCTTCCCTAACTTATTCCTGTGCTGAGATACACGGTGTTGCAACCCTGCAGTAAAATGCTTGATTTCGAGAGTGAGCGAAACTAATGAAAACATTGTTGGGGTAAAACCTAAAGGGAAAGGCCTAGCACCAAATTGCATTGGCCATCTGATCTAACTTCTGGAGGCAGTCAAAATGATCCTCAGAATTCTTCCTGACTTCTGTCCTCTGCTGAGATACAGGGTGCTCAAACCTGCTGTATAATGCTTGATTTCAAGAGTGAGCGAAACTAATGAAAACATTGTTGGAGTAAAACCTAAAGGGAAAGGCCTAGCACCAATTTGCATTGGCCATCTGATCTAAATTCTGGAGGCAGTCAAAATGAGTATTTGAATTCTTCCCTACCTTATTCCTGTGCTGAGATACAGGGTGCTCCAACCCTGCAGTAAAATGCTTGATTTCGAGAGTGAGCGAAACTAATGAAAACATTGTTGGGGTAAAACCTAAAGGAAAGGCCTAGCACCAAATTGCATTGGCCATCTGATCTAACTTCTGGAGGCAGTCAAAATGAGTATTTGAATTCTTCCCTACCTTATTCCTGTGCTGAGATACAGGGTGCTCCAACCCTGCAGTAAAATGCTTGATTTCTACAGTGATCGAAACTAATGAAAACATTGTTGGGGTAAAACCTAAAGGGAAAGGCCTAGCACCAAATTGCATTGTCCATCTGATCTAACTTCTGGAGGCAGTCAAAATGATATTTGAATTCTTCCCTACCTTATTCCTCTGCTGAGATACAGGGTGTTTCACCCTGCTGTCAAATGCTTGAAAGTGAAACTAATGAAAACATTGTTGGGGTAAAACCTAAAGGGAAAGGCCTAGCACCAAATTGCATTGGCCATCTCATCTAACTTCTGGAGGCAGTCAAAATGAGTATTTGAATTTTCCCTACCTTATTCCTGTGCTGAGATACAGGGTGCTCCAACCTACAGTAAAATGCTTGATTTTGAGAGTGATCGAAACTAATGAAAACATTGTTGGGGTAAAACCTAAAGGGAAAGGCCTAGCACCAAATTGCATTGGCCATCTGATCTAACTTCTGGAGGCAGTCAAAATGAGTATTTGAATTCTTCCCTACCTTATTCCTCTGCTGAGATACAGGGTGCTCCAACCTGCTGTAAAATGCTTTGATTTTGAGAGTGAGCCAAACTAATGAAAACATTGTTGGGGTAAAACCTAAAGGAAAGGCCTAGCACCAAATTGCATTGGCCATCTGATCTAACTTCTGGAGGCAGTCAAAATGATCTTTAGAATTCTTCCCTACCTTATTCCTCTGCTGAGATACAGGGTGCTCCAACCCTGCAGTAAAATGCTTGATTTCAAGAGTGAGCGAAACTAATGAAAACATTGTTGGGGTAAAACCTAAAGGGAAAGGCCTAGCACCAAATTGCATTGGCCATCTGATCTAACTTCTGGAGACAGTCAAAATGATCTTTAGAATTCTTCCCTACCTCTTTCCTCTGCTGAGATACAGGGTGCTCAAACCTGCTGTAAAATGCTTGATTTCAAGAGTGAGCGAAACTAATGAAAACATTGTTGGGGTAAAACCTAAAGGGAAAGGCCTAGCACCAAATTGCATTGGCCATCTGATCTAACTTCTGGAGGCAGTCAAAATGATCCTCAGAATTCTTCCCTGACTTCTGTCCTCTGCTGAGATACAGGGTGCTCAAACCTGCTGTATAATGCTTGATTTCAAGAGTGAGCGAAACTAATGAAAACATTGTTGGGGTAAAACCTAAAGGGAAAGGCCTAGCACCAAATTGCATTGGCCATCTGATCTAATTCTGGAGGCAGTCAAAATGAGTATTTGACCTTATTCCTGTGCTGAGATACAGGGTGCTCAACCCTGCTGTAAAATGCTTGATTTCGAGAGTGAGCGAAACTAATGAAAACATTGTTGGGGTAAAACCTAAAGGGAAAGGCCTAGCACCAAATTGCATTGGCCATCTGATCTAACTTCTGGAGGCAGTCAAAATGATCCTTTGAATTCTTCCCTACCTTATTCCTGTGCTGAGATACAGGGTGCTCAAACCTGCTGTAAAATGCTTGATTTCTAGAGTGATCGAAACTAATGAAAACATTGTTGGGGTAAAACCTAAAGGAAAGACCTAGCACCAAATTGCATTGGCCATCTGATCTAAATTCTGGAGGCAGTCAAAATGAGTATTTGAATTCTTCCCTACCTCTTTCCTCTGCTGAGATACAGGGTGCTCCAACCTGTAGTAAAATGCTTGATTTTGAGAGTGAGCGAAACTAATGAAAACATTGTTGGGGTAAAACCTAAAGGGAAAGGCCTAGCACCAAATTGCATTGGCCATCTGATCTAACTTCTGGAGGCAGTCAAAATGATCCTTTGAATTCTTCCCTACTTATTCCTCTGCTGAGATACAGGGTGCTCAAACCTGCTGTAAATGCTTGATTTCAAGAGTGAGCGAAACTAATGAAAACATTGTTGGGGTAAAACCTAAAGGGAAAGGCCTAGCACCAAATTGCATTGGCCATCTGATCTAAATTCTGGAGGCAGTCAAAGTGAGTATTTGAATTCTTCCCTACCTTATTCCTCTGCTGAGATACAGGGTGCTCCAATCCTGCAGTAAAATGCTTGATTTCGAGAGTGATCGAAACAAATGAAATCATTGTTGGGGTAAAACCTAAAGGGAAAGGCCTAGCACCAAATTGCATTGGCCATCTGATCTAACCTCTGGAGGCAGTCAATATGAGTATTTGAATTCTTCCCTAACTTATTCCTGTGCTGAGATACACGGTGTTGCAACCCTGCAGTAAAATGCTTGATTTCGAGAGTGAGCGAAACTAATGAAAACATTGTTGGGGTAAAACCTAAAGGGAAAGGCCTAGCACCAAATTGCATTGGCCATCTGATCTAACTTCTGGAGGCAGTCAAAATGATCCTAATAATTCTTCCCTACCTTATTCCTGTGCTGAGGTACAGGGTCCTCCAACGCTGTAGTAAAATGCTTGATTTCTACAGTGATCGAAACTAATGAAAACATTGTTGGGGTAAAACCTAAAGGGAAAAGCCTAGCACCAAATTGCATTGTCCATCTGATCTAACTTCTGGAGGCAGTCAAAATGAGTATTTGAATTCTTCCCTACCTTATTCCTGTGCTGAGATACAGGGTGCTCCAACCCTGCAGTAAAATGCTTGATTTCGAGAGTGAGTGAAACTAATGAAAACATTGTTGGGGTAAAACCTAAAGGGAAAGGCCTAGCACCAAATTGCATTGGCCATCTGGTCTAACTTCTGGAGGCAGTCAAAATGAGTATTTGAATTCTTCCCTACCTTATTCCTTTGCTGAGATACAGGGTGCGCCAACCCTACAGTGAAATGCTTGATTTCTACAGTGATCGAAACTAATGAAAACATTGTTGCGGTAAAACCTAAAGGGAAAGGCCTAGCACCAAACTGCATTGTCCATCTGATCTAACTTCTGGAGGCAGTCAAAATGAGTATTTGAATTCTTCCCTACCTTATTCCTCTGCTGAGATACAGGGTGTTTCACCCTGCTGTCAAATGCTTGATTTCTACAGTGATCGAAACTAATGAAAACATTGTTGGGGTAAAACCTAAAGGGAAAGGCCTAGCACCAAATTGCATTGGCCATCTGATCTAACTTCTGGAGGCAGTCAAAATGAGTATTTGAATTCTTCCCTACCTTATTCCTCTGCTGAGATACACTGAGCTCCAACCTCCTGTAAAATGCTTTATTTTGAGAGTGAGCCAAGCTAATGAAAACATTGTTGGGGTAAAACCTAAATGGAAAGGTCTACCACCAAACTGCATTGGCCATCTGATCTAACTTCTGGAGGCAGTCAAAATGATCCTTAGAATTCTTCCCTACCTTATTCCTGTGCTGAGATACAGGGTGCTCCATCCCTGCAGTAAAATGCTTGATTTCGAGAGTGATCGAAACTAATGAAAACATTGTTGGGGTAAAACCTAAAGGGAAAGACCAAGCACCTAATTGGATTGGCCATCTGTTCTAACTTCTGGAGACAGTCAAAATGATCTTTAGAATTCTTCCCTACCTCTTTCCTCTGCTGAGATACAGGGTGCTCTAACCCTGCAGTAAAATGCTTGATTTCAAGAGTGAGCGAAACTAATGAAAACATTGTTGGGGTAAAACCTAAAGGGAAAGGCCTAGCACCAAATTGCATTGGCCATCTGATCTAACTTCTGGAGGCAGTCAAAATGATCCTCAGAATTCTTCCTGACTTCTGTCCTCTGCTGAGATACAGGGTGCTCAAACCTGCTGTATAATGCTTGATTTCAAGAGTGAGCGAAACTAATGAAAACATTGTTGGAGTAAAACCTAAAGGGAAAGGCCTAGCACCAATTTGCATTGGCCATCTGATCTAAATTCTGGAGGCAGTCAAAGTGAGTATTTGAATTCTTCCCTACCTTATTCCTGTGCTGAGATACACGGTGTTGCAACCCTGCAGTAAAATGCTTGATTTCGAGAGTGAGCGAAACTAATGAAAACATTGTTGGGGTAAAACCTAAAGGGAAAGGCCTAGTACCAAATTGCATTGGCCATCTGATCTAACTTCTGGAGGCAGTCAAAATGAGTATTTGAATTCTTCCCTACCTTATTCCTGTGCTGAGATACAGGGTGCTCCAACCCTGTAGTAAAATGCTTAATTTCTACAGTGATCGAAACTAATGAAAACATTGTTGGGGTAAAACCTGAAGGGAACGACCTAGCACCAAATTGCGCTGGGCATCTGATCTAAATTCTGGGGGCAGTCAAAATGAGTATTTGAATTCTTCTCTACCTCTTTCCACTGCTGAGATACAGGGTGCTCCAACATGTAGTAAAACGCTTGATTTTGAGAGTGAGCGAATATAATGAATCATTGTTGGGGTAAAACCTAAAGGGAAAGGCCTAGCACCAAATTGCATTGGCCATCTGATCTAACTTCTGGAGGCAGTCAAAATGAGTATTTCAATTCTTCCTTACCTTATTCCTCTGCTGAGATACAGGGTGCTTCAACCTGCTGTAAAATGCTTGATTTTGAGAGAGAGCGAAACTAATGAAAACATTATTAGCGTAAAACCTAAAGGGAAAGGCCTAGCACCAAATTGCATTGGCCATCTGATCTAACTTCTGGAGGCAGTCAAAATGATCTTTAGAATTCTTCCCTACCTCTTTCCTCTGTTGAGATACAGGGTGCTCCAACCCTGCAGTAAAATGCGTGATATCAAGAGTGAGCGAAACTAATGAAAACATTGTTGGGGTAAAACCTAAAGGGAAAGGCCTAGCACCAAATTGCATTGGCCATCTGATCTAACTTCTGGAGACAGTCAAAATGATCCTCAGAATTCTTCCCGACTTCTGTCCTCGGCTGAGATGCAGGGTGCTCAAACCTGCTGCATAATGCTTGATTTCAAGAGTGAGCGAAACTAATGAAAACATTGTTGGGGTAAAACCTAAAGGGAAAGGCCTAGCACCAAATTGCATTGGCCATCTGATCTAACTTCTGGAGACAGTCAAAATGATCCTCAGAATTCTTCCCGACTTCTGTCCTCTGCTGAGATACAGGGTGCTCAAACCTGCTGTATAATGCTTGATTTCAAGAGTGAGCGAAACTAATGAAAACATTGTTGGGGTAAAACCTAAAGGGAAAGGCCTAGCACCAAATTGCATTGGCCATCTGATCTAACTTCTGGAGACAGTCAAAATGAGTATTTGAATTCTTCCCGACTTCTGTCCTCTGCTGAGATACAGGGTGCTCAAACCTGCTGTATAATGCTTGATTTCAAGAGTGAGCGAAACTAATGAAAACATTGTTGGGGTAAAACCTAAAGGGAAAGGCCTAGCACCAAATTGCATTGGCCATCTGATCTAACTTCTGGAGACAGTCAAAATGATCCTCAGAATTCTTCCCGACTTCTGTCCTCTGCTGAGATACAGGGTGCTCAAACCTGCTGTATAATGCTTGATTTCAAGAGTGAGCGAAATTAATGAAAACATTGTTGGGGTAAAACCTAAAGGGAAAGGCCTAGCACCAAATTGCATTGGCCATCTGATCTAAATTCTGGAGGCAGTCAAAGTGAGTATTTGAATTCTTCCCTACCTTATTCCTCTGCTGAGATACAGGGTGCTCCAATCCTGCAGTAAAATGCTTGATTTCGAGAGTGATCGAAACAAATGAAATCATTGTTGGGGTAAAACCTAAAGGGAAAGGCCTAGCACCAAATTGCATTGGCCATCTGATCTAACCTCTGGAGGCAGTCAATATGAGTATTTGAATTCTTCCCTAACTTATTCCTGTGCTGAGATACACGGTGTTGCAACCCTGCAGTAAAATGCTTGATTTCGAGAGTGAGCGAAACTAATGAAAACATTGTTGGGGTAAAACCTAAAGGGAAAGGCCTAGCACCAAATTGCATTGGCCATCTGATCTAAAAGGCAGTCAAAATGAGTATTTGAATTCTTCCCTACCTTATTCCTGTGCTGAGATACAGGGTGCTCCAACCTGCTCTAAAATGCTTCAATTTCAGAGTGATCGAAACTAATGAAAACATTGTTGGGGTAAAACCTAAAGGGAAAGGCCTTACACCAAATTGCATTGTCCATCTGATCTAACTTCTGGAGGCAGTCAAAATGATCCTAAGAATTCTTCCTTACCTTATTCCTGTGCTGAGATAAAGGGTCCTCCAACCCTGTAGTAAAATGCTTAATTTCTACAGTGATCGAAACTAATGAAAACATTGTTGGGGTAAAACCTGAAGGGAACGACCTAGCACCAAATTGCGCTGGCCATCTGATCTAAATTCTGGGGGCAGTCAAAATGAGTATTTGAATTCTTCTCTACCTCTTTCCACTGCTGAGATACAGGGTGCTCCAACATGCAGTAAAACGCTTGATTTTGAGAGTGAGCGAATATAATGAAATCATTGTTGGGGTAAAACCTAAAGGGAAAGGCCTAGCACCAAATTGCATTGGCCATCTGATCTAACTTCTGGAGGCAGTCAAAATGAGTATTTCAATTCTTCCTTACCTTATTCCTCTGCTGAGATACAGGGAGCTTCAACCTGCTGTAAAATGCATGATATTGAGAGTGAGCGAAACTAATGAAAACATTATCAGCGTAAAACCTAAAGGGAAAGGCCTAGCACCAAATTGCATTGGCCATCTGATCTAACTTCTGGAGACAGTCAAAATGATCTTTAGAATTCTTCCCTACCTCTTTCCTCTGTTGAGATACAGGGTGCTCTAACCCTGCAGTAAAATGCATGATTTCAACAGTGAGCGAAACTAATGAAAACATTGTTGGGGTAAAACCTAAAGGGAAAGGCCTAGCACCAAATTGCATTGGCCATCTGATCTAACTTCTGGAGACAGTCAAAATGATCCTCAGAATTCTTCCCGACTTCTGTCCTCTGCTGAGATAGAGGGTGCTCAAACCTGCTGTACAATGCTTGATTTCAAGAGTGAGCGAAACTAATGAAAACATTGTTGGGGTAAAACCTAAAGGGAAAGGCCTAGCACCAAATTGCATTGGCCATCTGATCTAACTTCTGGAGACAGTCAAAATGATCCTCAGAATTCTTCCCGACTTCTGTCCTCTGCTGAGATACAGGGTGCTCAAACATGCTGTTTAATGCTTGATTTCAAGAGTGTGCGAAACTAATGAAAACATTGTTGGTCAAAATGGTAAAACCTAAAGGGAAAGGCCTAGCACCAAATTGCATTGGCCATCTGATCTAACTTCTGGAGGCAGTCAAAATGAGATATTTGAATTCTTCCCTACCTTATTCCTGTGCTGAGATACAGGGTGCTCCAAACCTGCAGTAAAATGCTTGATTTCAAGAGTGAGCGAAACTAATGAAAACATTGTTGGGGTAAAACCTAAAGGGAAAGGCCTAGCACCAAATTGCATTGGCCATCTGATCTAACTTCTGGAGGCAGTCAAAATGAGTATTTGAATTCTTCCCTACCTTATTCCTCTGCTGAGATACAGGGTGCTCCAAACCTGCAGTAAAATGCTTGATTTCAAGAGTGAGCGAAACTAATGAAAACATTGTAAGGGTAAAAACCTAAAGGGAAAGGCCTAGCACCAAATTGCATTGGCCATCTGATCTAACTTCTGGAGGCAGTCAAAATGAGTATTTGAATTCTTCCTACCTTATTCCTGTGCTGAGATACAGGGTGCTCCAACCCTGCAGTAAAATACTTGATTTCGAGAGTGATTGAAACTAATGAAAACATTGTTGGGGTAAAACCTAAAGGGAAAGACCTAGCACCAAATTGCATTGGCCATCTGATCTAACTTCTGGAGACAGTCAAAATGATCTTTAGAATTCTTCCCTACCTCTTTCCTCTGTTGAGATACAGGGTGCTCTAACCCTGCAGTAAAATGCGTGATTTCAAGAGTGAGCGAAACTAATGAAAACATTGTTGGGGTAAAACCTAAAGGGAAAGGCCTAGCACCAAATTGCATTGGCCATCTGATCTAACTTCTGGAGACAGTCAAAATGATCCTCAGAATTCTTCCCGACTTCTGTCCTCTGCTGAGATACAGGGTGCTCAAACCTGCTGTATAATGCTTGATTTCAAGAGTGAGCGAAACTAATGAAAACATTGTTGGGTAAAACCTAAAGGGAAATGCCCAGCACCAAATTGCATTGGCCATCTGATCTAAATTCTGGAGGCAGTCAAAGTGAGTATTTGAATTCTTCCCTACCTTATTCCTCTGCTGAGATACAGGGTTCTCCAATCCTGCAGTAAAATGCTTGATTTCGAGAGTGATGGAAACAAATGAAAACATTGTTGGGGTAAAACCTAAAGGGAAAGACCTAGCACCAAATTGCATTGGCCATCTGATCTAACCTCTGGAGGCAGTCAATATGAGTATTTGAATTCTTCCCTACCTTATTCCTGTGCTGAGATACACGGTGTTGCAACCCTGCAGTAAAATGCTTGATTTCGAGAGTGAGCGAAACTAATGAAAATATTGTTGGGGTAAAACCTAAAGGGAAAGGCCTAGCACCAAATTGCATTGGCCATCTGATCTAACTTCTGGAGGCAGTCAAAATGATCCTAATAATTCTTCCCTACCTTATTCCTGTGCTGAGATACAGGGTCCTCCAACCTGTAGTAAAATGCTTGATTTCTACAGTGATCGAAACTAATGAAAACATTGTTGGGGTAAAACCTAAAGGGAAAGGCCTAGCACCAAATTGCATTGGCCATCTGATCTAACTTCTGGAGGCAGTCAAAATGAGTATTTGAATTCTTCCCTACCTTATTCCTGTGCTGAGATACAGGGTGCTCCAACCCTGCAGTAAAATGCTTGAAGAGTGAGTGAAACTAATGAAAACATTGTTGGGGTAAAACCTAAAGGGAAAGGCCTAGCACCAAATTGCATTGGCCATCTGATCTAACTTCTGGAGGCAGTCAAAATGAGTATTTGAATTCTTCCCTACCTTATTCCTCTGCTGAGATACAGGGTGCTCCAACCTGCAGTAAAATGCTTGATGAGTGATCGAAACTAATGAAAACATTGTTGGGGTAAAACCTAAAGGGAAAGGCCTAGCACCAAATTGCATTGGCCATCTGATCTAACTTCTGGAGGCAGTCAAAATGAGTATTTGAATTCTTCCCTACCTTATTCCTTTGCTGAGATACAGGGTGCGCCAACCCTACAGTGAAATGCTTGATTTCTACAGTGATCGAAACTAATGAAAACATTGTTGGGTAAAACCTAAAGGGAAAGGCCTAGCACCAAACTGCATTGTCCATCTGATCTAACTTCTGGAGGCAGTCAAAATGAGTATTTGAATTCTTCCCTACCTTATTCCTCTGCTGAGATACAGGGTGTTTCACCCTGCTGTCAAATGCTTGATTTCTACAGTGATCGAAACTAATGAAAACATTGTTGGGGTAAAACCTAAAGGGAAAGGCCTAGCACCAAATTGCATTGGCCATCTGATCTAACTTCTGGAGGCAGTCAAAATGATCCTTAGAATTTTCCCCTACCTTATTCCTGTGCTGAGATACAGGCTGCTCCATCCCTACAGAAAAATGCTTGATTTCGAGAGTGATCGAAACTAATGAAAACATTGTTGGGGTAAAACATAAAGGAAAGGCCTAGCACCAAATTGCATTGGCCATCTGATCTAACTTCTGGAGGCAGTCAAAATGAGTATTTGAATTCTTCCCTACCTTATTCCTCTGCTGAGATACACTGAGCTCCAACCTCCTGTAAAACGCTAGATTTTGAGAGTGAGCCAAACTAATGAAAACATTGTTGGGGTAAAACCTAAAGGGAAAGGCCTAGCACCAAATTGCATTGGCCATCTGATCTAACTTCTGGAGGCAGTCAAAATGAGTATTTGAATTCTTCCCTACCTTATTCCTGTGCTGAGATACAGGGTGCTGCAACCCTGCAGTAAAATGCTTGATTTTGAGAGTGATCGAAACTAATGAAAACATTGTTGGGGTAAAACCTAAAGGGAAAGGCCTAGCACCAAATTGCATTGGCCATCTGATCTAACTTCTGGAGGCAGTCAAAATGATCCATAGAATTCTTCCCTACCTTATTCCTCTGCCGAGATAAAGGGTGCTCCAACCCTGCAGTAAAATATTTGATTTCTACAGTGAGAGAAACCAATGAAAACATTGTTGGGGTAAAACCTAAAGGGAAAGGCCTAGCACCAAATTGCATTGTCCATCTGATCTAACTTCTGGAGGCAGTCAAAATGAGTATTTGAATTCTTCCCTACCTTATTCCTCTGCTGAGATACAGGCTGCTCCATCCCTGCAGTAAAATGCTTGATTTCGAGAGTGATCGAAACTAAGGAAAACATTGTTGGGGTAAAACCTAAAGGGAAAGGCCTAGCACCAAATTGCATTGGCCATCTGATCTAACTTCTGGAGGCAGTCAAAATGAGTGTTTGAATTCTTCTCTACCTTATTCCTCTGCTGAGATACACTGAGATCCAACCTGTTGTAAAATTTTCGATTTCGAGAGTGATCAAAACTAATGAAAACATTGTTGGGGTAAAACCTAAAGGGAAAGGCCTAGCACCAAATTGCATTGGCCATCTGATCTAACTTCTGGAGGCAGTCAAAATGAGTATTTGAATTCTTCCCTACCTTATTCCTGTGCTGAGATACACTGAGCTCCAACCTGCTGTAAAATGCTTGATTTTGAGACTGATCAAAACTAATGAAAACATTGTTGGGGTAAAACCTAAAGGGAAAGGTCTAGCACCAAACTGCATTGGCCATCTGATCTAACTTCTGGAGGCAGTCAAAATGATCGTTAGAATTCTTCCCTACCTTATTCCTGTGCTGAGATACAGGGTGCTCCAACCCTGCAGTAAATTTTTTGATTTCGAGAGTGATCGAAACTAATGAAAACATTGTTGGGGTAAAAGCTAAAGGGAAAGGCCTAGCACCAAATTGCATTGGCCATCTGATCTAACTTCTGGAGGCAGTCAAAATGAGTATTTCAATTCTTCCCTACCTTATTCCTGTGCTGAGATACAGGGTGCTCCACCCTGCAGTAAACTGCTTGATTTTGAGAGTGAGCCAAACTAATGAAAACATTGTTGGGGTAAAACCTAAAGGGAAAGACCAAGCACCTAATTGCATTGGCCATCTGTTCTAACTTCTGGAGACAGTCAAAATGATCTTTAGAATTCTTCCCTACCTCTTTCCTCTGTTGAGATACAGGGTGCTATAACCCTGCAGTAAAATGCTTGATTTCAAGAGTGAGCGAAACTAATGAAAACATTGTTGGGGTAAAACCTAAAGGGAAAGGCCTAGCACCAAATTGCATTGGCCATCTGATCTAACTTCTGGAGGCAGTCAAAATGATCCTCAGAATTCTTCCCGACTTCTGTCCTCTGCTGAGATACAGGGTGCTCAAACCTGCTGTATAATGCTTGATTTCAAGAGTGAGCGCAACAATGAAAACATTGTTGGGGTAAAACCTAAAGGCAAAGGCCTAGCACCAAATTGCATTGGCCATCTGATCTAACCTCTGGGGGCAGTCAATATAAGTATTTGAATTCTTCCCTACCTTATTCCTGTGCTGAGATACACGGTGTTGCAACCCTGCAGTAAAATGCTTGATTTCGAGAGTGAGCGAAACTAATGAAAACATTGTTGGGGTAAAACCTAAAGGGAAAGGCCTAGCACCAAATTGCATTGGCCATCTGATCTAACTTCTGGAGGCAGTCAAAATGAGTATTTGAATTCTTCCCTACCTTATTCCTGTGCTGAGATACAGTAAGCTCCACCCTGATGTAAAATGCTTGATTTTGAGACTGATCAAAACTAATGAAAACATTGTTGGGGTAAAACCTAAAGGGAAAGGCCTAGCACCAAACTGCATTGGCCATCTGATCTAACTTCTGGAGGCAGTCAAAATGATCCTTAGAATTCTACCCTACCTTATTCCTGTGCTGAGATACAGGGTGCTCCATCCCTGCAGTAAAATGCTTGATTTCGAGAGTGATCGAAACTAATGAAAACATTGTTGGGGTAAAACCTAAAGGGAAAGGCCTAGCACCAAATTGCATTGGCCATCTGATCTAACTTCTGGAGGCAGTCAAAATGAGTATTTGAATTCTTCCCTACCTTACTCCTGTGCTGAGATACAGGGTGCTCCAACCGTACAGTAAAATGCTTGATTTCTGCAGTGATCAAAACTAATGAAAACATTGTTGGGGTAAAACCTAAAGGGAAAGGCCTAGCACCAAATTGCATTGGCCATCTGATCTAACTTCTGGAGGCAGTCAAAATGAGTATTTGAATTCTTCCCTTCCTTATTCCTCTGCTGAGATACACTGAGCTCCAACCTGCGGTAAAATGCTTGATTTTGAGAGTGAGCCAAACTAATGAAAACATTGTTGGTGTAAAACCTAAAGGGAAAGGCCTAGCACCAAATTGCACTGGCCATCTGATCTAACCTCTGGAGGCAGTCAAAATGAGTATTTGAATTCTTCCCTACCTTATTCCTGTGCTGAGATACACGGTGTTGCAACCCTGCAGTAAAATGCTTGATTTCGAGAGTGAGCGAAACTAATGAAAACATTGTTGGGGTAAAACCTAAAGGGAAAGGCCTAGCACCAAATTGCATTGGCCATCTGATCTAACTTCTGGAGGCAGTCAAAATGATCCTAATAATTCTTCCCTACCTTATTCCTGTGCTGAGGTACAGGGTCCTCCAACGCTGTAGTAAAATGCTTGATTTCTACAGTGATCGAAACTAATGAAAACATTGTTGGGGTAAAACCTAAAGGGAAAGGCCTAGCACCAAATTGCATTGGCCATCTGATCTAACTTCTGGAGGCAGTCAAAATGAGTATTTGAATTCTTCCCTACCTTATTCCTGTGCTGAGATACAGGGTGCTCCAACCCTGCAGTAAAATGCTTGATTTCGAGAGTGAGTGAAACTAATGAAAACATTGTTGGGGTAAAACCTAAAGGGAAAGGCCTAGCACCAAATTGCATTGGCCATCTGGTCTAACTTCTGGAGGCAGTCAAAATGAGTATTTGAATTCTTCCCTACCTTATTCCTTTGCTGAGATACAGGGTGCGCCAACCCTACAGTGAAATGCTTGATTTCTACAGTGATCGAAACTAATGAAAACATTGTTGCGGTAAAACCTAAAGGGAAAGGCCTAGCAACAAACTGCATTGTCCATCTGATCTAACTTCTGGAGGCAGTCAAAATGAGTATTTGAATTCTTCCCTACCTTATTCCTCTGCTGAGATACAGGGTGTTTCACCCTGCTGTCAAATGCTTGATTTCTACAGTGATCGAAACTAATGAAAACATTGTTGGGGTAAAACCTAAAGGGAAAGGCCTAGCACCAAATTGCATTGGCCATCTGATCTAACTTCTGGAGGCAGTCAAAATGAGTGTTTGAATTCTTCTCTACCTTATTCCTCTGCTGAGATACACTGAGATCCAACCTGTTGTAAAATTTTCGATTTCGAGAGTGATCAAAACTAATGAAAACATTGTTGGGGTAAAACCTAAAGGGAAAGGCCTAGCACCAAATTGCATTGGCCATCTGATGTAACTTCTGCAGGCAGTCAAAATGAGTATTTGAATTCTTCCCTACCTTATTCCTGTGCTGAGATACACTGAGCTCCAACCTGCTGTAAAATGCTTGATTTTGAGAGTGATCGAAACTAATGAAAACATTGTTGGGGTAAAACCTAAAGGGAAAGGTCTAGCACCAAACTGCATTGGCCATCTGATCTAACTTCTGGAGGCAGTCAAAATGATCGTTAGAATTCTTCCCTACCTTATTCCTGTGCTGAGATACAGGGTGCTCCAACCCTGCAGTAAATTTTTGATTTCGAGAGTGATCGAAACTAATGAAAACATTGTTGGTGTAAAAGCTAAAGGGAAAGGCCTAGCACCAAATTGCATTGGCCATCTGATCTAACTTCTGGAGGCAGTCAAAATGAGTATTTCAATTCTTCCCTACCTTATTCCTGTGCTGAGATACAGGGTGCTCCACCCTGCAGTAAACTGCTTGATTTTGAGAGTGAGCCAAACTAATGAAAACATTGTTGGGGTAAAACCTAAAGGGAAAGACCAAGCACCTAATTGGATTGGCCATCTGTTCTAACTTCTGGAGACAGTCAAAATGATCTTTAGAATTCTTCCCTACCTCTTTCCTCTGTTGAGATACAGGGTGCTATAACCCTGCAGTAAAATGCTTGATTTCAAGAGTGAGCGAAACTAATGAAAACATTGTTGGGGTAAAACCTAAAGGGAAAGGCCTAGCACCAAATTTCATTGGCCATCTGATCTAACTTCTGGAGGCAGTCAAAATGATCCTCAGAATTCTTCCCGACTTCTGTCCTCTGCTGAGATACAGGGTGCTCAAACCTGCTGTATAATGCTTGATTTCAAGAGTGAGCGCAACAATGAAAACATTGTTGGGGTAAAACCTAAAGGCAAAGGCCTAGCACCAAATTGCATTGGCCATCTGATCTAAATTCTGGAGGCAGTCAAAGTGAGTATTTGAATTCTTCCCTACCTTATTCCTCTGATGAGATACAGGGTGCTCCAATCCTGCAGTAAAATACTTGATTTCGAGAGTGATCGAAACAAATGAAAACATTGTTGGGGTAAAACCTAAAGGGAAAGACCTAGCACCAAATTGCATTGGCCATCTGATCTAACGTCTGGGGGCAGTCAATATAAGTATTTGAATTCTTCCCTACCTTATTCCTGTGCTGAGATACACGGTGTTGCAACCCTGCAGTAAAATGCTTGATTTCGAGAGTGAGCGAAACTAATGAAAACATTGTTGGGGTAAAACCTAAAGGGAAAGGCCTAGCACCAAATTGCATTGGCCATCTGATCTAACTTCTGGAGGCAGTCAAAATGAGTATTTGAATTCTTCCCTACCTTATTCCTGTGCTCAGATACAGTAAGCTCCACCCTGATGTAAAATGCTTGATTTTGAGACTGATCAAAACTAATGAAAACATTGTTGGGGTAAAACCTAAAGGGAAAGGCCTAGCACCAAACTGCATTGGCCATCTGATCTAACTTCTGGAGGCAGTCAAAATGATCCTTAGAATTCTACCCTACCTTATTCCTGTGCTGAGATACAGGGTGCTCCATCCCTGCAGTAAAATGCTTGATTTCGAGAGTGATCGAAACTAATGAAAACATTGTTGGGGTAAAACCTAAAGGGAAAGGCCTAGCACCAAATTGCATTGGCCATCTGATCTAACTTCTGGAGGCAGTCAAAATGAGTATTTGAATTCTTCCCTACCTTACTCCTGTGCTGAGATACAGGGTGCTCCAACCGTACAGTAAAATGCTTGATTTCTGCAGTGATCAAAACTAATGAAAACATTGTTGGGGTAAAACCTAAAGGGAAAGGCCTAGCACCAAATTGCATTGGCCATCTGATCTAACTTCTGGAGGCAGTCAAAATGAGTATTTGAATTCTTCCCTTCCTTATTCCTCTGCTGAGATACACTGAGCTCCAACCTGCGGTAAAATGCTTGATTTTGAGAGTGAGCCAAACTAATGAAAACATTGTTGTGGTAAAACCTAAAGGGAAAGGCCTAGCACCAAATTGCATTGGCCATCTGATCTAACTTCTGGAGGCAGTCAAAATGATCCTCAGAATTCTTCCCGACTTCTGTCCTCTGCTGAGATACAGGGTGCTCAAACCTGCTGTATAATGCTTGATTTCACGAGTGAGCGAAACTAATGAAAACATTGTTGGGGTAAAACCTAAAGGGAAAGGCCTAGCACCAAATTGCATTGTCCATCTGATCTAACCTCTGGAGGCAGTCAATATGAGTATTTGAATTCTTCCCTACCTTATTCCTGTGCTGAGATACACGGTGTTGCAACCCTGCAGTAAAATGCTTGATTTCGAGAGTGAGCGAAACTAATGAAAACATTGTTGGGGTAAAACCTAAAGGGAAAGGCCTAGCACCAAATTGCATTGGCCATCTCATCGAACTTCTGGAGGCAGTCAAAATGAGTATTTGAATTCTTCCCTACCTTATTCCTGTGCTGAGATACAGGGTGCTCCAACCTGCTCTAAAATGCTTCAATTTCAGAGTGATCGAAACTAATGAAAACATTGTTGGGGTAAAACCTAAAGGGAACGACCTAGCACCAAATTGCACTGGCCATCTGATCTAAATTCTGGGGGCAGTCAAAATGAGTATTTGAATTCTTCTCTACCTCTTTCCACTGCTGAGATACAGGGTGCTCCAACATGCAGTAAAACGCTTGATTTTGAGAGTGAGCGAATATAATGAAATCATAGTTGGGGTAAAACCTAAAGGGAAAGGCCTAGCACCAAATTGCATTGGCCATCTGATCTAACTTCTGGAGACAGTCAAGGTGATCCTCAGAATTCTTCCCGACTGCTGTCCTCTGCAGAGATACAGGGTGCTCAAACCTGCTGTATAATGCTAGATTTCAAGAGTGAGCGAAACTAATGAAAACATTGTTGGGGTAAAACCTAAAGGGAAAGGCCTAGCACCAAATTGCATTGGCCATCTGATCTAAATTCTGGAGGCAGTCAAAGTGAGTATTTGAATTCTTCCCTATTTTATTCCTCTGCTGAGATACAGGGTGCTCCAATCCTGCAGTAAAATGCTTGATTTCGAGAGTGATCGAAACAAATGAAAACATTGTTGGGGTAAAACCTAAAGGGAAAGGCCTAGCACCAAATTGCATTGTCCATCTGATCTAACTTCTGGAGGCAGTGAAAATGAGTATTTGAATTCTTCCCTACCTTATTCCTGTGCTGAGATACAGGGTGCTCCAACCTGCTCAAAAATGCTTCAGTTTCAGAGTGATCGAAACTAATGAAAACATTGTTGGGGTAAAACCTAAAGGGAAAGGCCTAGCACCAAATTGCATTGGCCATCTCATCTAACTTCTGGAGGCAGTCAAAATGATCCTAAGAATTCTTCCCTACCTTATTCCTGTGCTGAGATAAAGGGTCCTCCAACCCTGTAGTAAAATGCTTGATTTCTACAGTGATCGAAACTAATGAAAACATTGTTGGGGTAAAACCTAAAGGGAACGACCTAGCACGAAATTGCGCTGGCCATCTGATCTAAATTCTGGGGGCAGTCAAAATGAGTATTTGAATTCTTCTCTACCTCTTTCCACTGCTGAGATACAGGGTGCTCCAACATGCAGTAAAACGCTTAATTTTGAGAATGTGCGAATATAATGAAATCATTGTTGGGGTAAAACCTAAAGGGAAAGACCTAGCACCAAATTGCATTGGCCATCTGATCTAACTTCTGGAGGCAGTCAAAATGAGTATTTCAATTCTTCCTTACCTTATTCCTCTGCTGAGATACAGGGTGCTTCAACCTGCTGTAAAATGCTTGATTTTGAGAGTGATCGAAACTAATGAAAACATTGTTGGGGTAAAACCTAAAGGGAAAGGCCTAGCACCAAATTGCATTGGCCATCTGATCTAAATTCTGGAGGCAGTCAAAGTGAGTATTTGAATTCTTCCCTACCTCATTCCTCTGCTGAGATACAGGGTTCTCCAGTCCTGCAGTAAAATGCTTGATATCGAGAGTGATCGAAACAAATGAAAACATTGTTGGGGTAAAACCTAAAGGGAAAGACCTAGCACCAAATTGCATTGGCCATCTGATCTAACCTCTGGAGGCAGTCAATATGAGTATTTGAATTCTTCCCTACATTATTCCTGTGCTGAGATACACGGTGTTGCAACCCTGCAGTAAAATGCTTGATTTCGAGAGTGAGCGAAACTAATGAAAACATTGTTGGGGTAAAACCTAAAGGGAAAGGCCTAGCACCAAATTGCATTGGCCATCTGATCTAACTTCTGGAGGCAGTCAAAATGATCATAATAATTCTTCCCTACCTTATTCCTGTGCCGAGATAAAGGGTCCTCCAACGCTGTAGTAAAATGCTTGATTTCTACAGTGATCGAAACTAATGAAAACATTGTTGGGGTAAAACCTAAAGGGAACGGCCTAGTACTAAATTGCATTGTCCATCTGATCTAACTTCTGGAGGCAGTGAAAATGAGTATTTGAATTCTTCCCTACCTTATTCCTCTGCTGAGATACAGGGTGCTCCAACCCTGCTGTAAAATGCTTGATTTCAAGAGTGAGCGAAACTAATGAAAACATTGTAAGGGTAAAAACCTAAAGGGAAAGGCCTAGCACCAAATTGCATTGGCCATCTGATCTAACTTCTGGAGGCAGTCAAAATGAGTATTTGAATTCTTCCCTACCTTATTCCTCTGCTGAGATACAGGGTGCTCCAAACCTGCAGTAAAATGCTTGATTTCGAGAGTGAGCGAAAGTAATGAAAACATTGTAAGGGTAAAAACCTAAAGGGAAAGGCCTAGCACCAAATTGCATTGGCCATCTGATCTAACTTCTGGAGGCAGTCAAAATGAGTATTTGAATTCCTCCCTACCTTATTCCTGTGCTGAGATACAGGGTGCTCCAACCCTGCAGTAAAATACTTGATTTCGAGAGTGATTGAAACTAATGAAAACATTGTTGGGGTAAAACCTAAAGGGAAAGACCTAGCACCAAATTGCATTGGCCATCTGATCTAACTTCTGGAGACAGTCAAAATGATCTTTAGAATTCTTCCCTACCTCTTTCCTCTGTTGAGATACAGGGTGCTCTAACCCTGCAGTAAAATGCGTGATTTCAAGAGTGAGCGAAACTAATGAAAACATTGTTGGGGTAAAACCTAAAGGGAAAGGCCTAGCACCAAATTGCATTGGCCATCTGATCTAACTTCTGGAGACAGTCAAAATGATCCTCAGAATTCTTCCCGACTTCTGTCCTCTGCTGAGATACAGGGTGCTCAAACCTGCTGTATAATGCTTGATTTTGAGAGTGAGCGAAACTAATGAAAACATTGTTGGGGTAAAACCTAAAGGGAAATGCCCAGCACCAAATTGCATTGGCCATCTGATCTAAATTCTGGAGGCAGTCAAAGTGAGTATTTGAATTCTTCCCTACCTTATTCCTCTGCTGAGATACAGGGTTCTCCAAAACTGCAGTAAAATGCTTGATATCGAGAGTGATGGAAACAAATGAAAACATTGTTGGGGTAAAACCTAAAGGGAAAGACCTAGCACCAAATTGCATTGGCCATCTGATCTAACCTCTGGAGGCAGTCAATATGAGTATTTGAATTCTTCCCTACCTTATTCCTGTGCTGAGATACACGGTGTTGCAACCCTGCAGTAAAATGTTTGATTTCGAGAGTGAGCGAAACTAATGAAAACATTGTTGGGGTAAAACCTAAAGGGAAAGGCCTAGCACCAAATTGCATTGGCCATCTGATCTAACTTCTGGAGGCAGTCAAAATGATCCTAATAATTCTTCCCTACCTTATTCCTGTGCTGAGGTACAGGGTCCTCCAACGCTGTAGTAAAATGCTTGATTTCTACAGTGATCGAAACTAATGAAAACATTGTTGGGGTAAAACCTAAAGGGAACGGCCTAGCACCAAATTGCATTGGCCATCTGATCTAACTTCTGGAGGCAGTGAAAATGAGTATTTTAATTCTTCCCTACCTTATTCCTCTGCTGAGATACAGGGTGCTCCAACCCTGCAGTAAAATGCTTGATTTCAAGAGTGAGCGAAACTAATGAAAACATTGTAAGGGTAAAAACCTAAAGGGAAAGGCCTAGCACCAAATTGCATTGGCCATCTGATCTAACTTCTGGAGGCAGTCAAAATGAGTATTTGAATTCTTCCCTACCTTATTCCTGTGCTGAGATACAGGGTGCTCCAAACCTGCAGTAAAATGCTTGATTTCGAGAGTGAGCGAAAGTAATGAAAACATTGTAAGGGTAAAAACCTAAAGGGAAAGGCCTAGCACCAAATTGCATTGGCCATCTGATCTAACTTCTGGAGGCAGTCAAAATGAGTATTAGAATTCCTCCCTACCTTATTCCTGTGCTGAGATAGAGGGTGCTCCAACCCTGCAGTAAAATACTTGATTTCGAGAGTGATCGAAACTAATGAAAACATTGTTGGGGTAAAACCTAAAGGGAAAGGCCTAGCACCAAATTGCATTGTCCATCTGATCTGACTTCTGGAGGCAGTCAAAATGATCCTTAGAATTCTTCCCTACCTTATTCCTCTGCTGAGATACAGGGTGCTCCAACCCTGCAGTAAAATCCTTGATTTCAAGAGTGATCGTAACTAATGAAAACATTGTTGGGGTAAAACCTAAAGGGAAAGGCCTAGCACCAAATTGCATTGGCCATCTGATCTAACTTCTGGAGACAGTCAAAATGATCCTCAGAATTCTTCCCTACCTTATTCCTGTGCTGAGATACAGGGTGCTCCAACCCTGCAGTAAAATGCTTGATTTTGAGAGTGATAGAAACTAATGAAAACATTGTTGGGGTAAAACCTAAAGGGAAAGACCTAGCACCAAACTGCATTGGCCATCTGATCTAACTTCTGGAGGCAGTCAAAATGATCCTAAGAATTCTTCCCTACCTTATTCCTGTGCTGAGATACAGGGTGCTCCAACCCTGCTGTATAATGCTTGATTTTGAGTGTGATCGAAACTAATGAAAACATTGTTGGGGTAAAACCTAAAGGGAAAGACCTAGCACCAAACTGCATTGGCCATCTGATCTAACTTCTGGAGGCAGTCAAAATGAGTATTTGAATTCTTCCCTACCTTATTCCTGTGCTGAGATACACGGTGCTCCAACCCTGCAGTAAAATGCTTGATTTCGAGAGTGAGCGAAACTAATGAAAACATTGTTGGGGTAAAACCTAAAGGGAAAGGCCTAGCACCAAATTGCATTGGCCATCTGATCTAACTTCTGGAGGCAGTCAAAATGATCCTTAGAATTCTTCCCTACCTTACTCCTCTGCTGAGATACAGGGTGCTCCAACCCTGCAGTAAAATGCTTGATTTTGAGAGTGATCGAAACCAATGAAAACATTGTTGGGGTAAAACCTAAAGGGAAAGGCGTAGCACCAAATTGCATTGGCCATCTGATCTAACTTCTGGAGGCAGTCAAAATGATCCTTAGAAGTCTTCCCTACCTTATTCCTGTGCTGAGATAGAGGGTGCTCCAACCTGCTCTAAAAGGCTTCAATTTCAGAGTGATCGAAACTAATGAAAACATTGTTGGGGTAAAACCTAAAGGGAAAGGCCTAGCACCAAATTGCATTGGCCATCTGATCTAACTTCTGGAGACAGTCAAAATGATCCTCAGAATTCTTCCTGACTTCTGTCCTCTGCTGAGATACAGGGTGCTCAAACCTGCTGTATAATGCTTGATTTCAAGAGTGAGCGAAACTAATGAAAACATTGTTGGGGTAAAACCTAAAGGGAAAGACCTAGCACCAAATTGCATTGGCCATCTGATCTAACCTCTGGAGGCAGTCAATATGAGTATTTGAATTCTTCCCTACCTTATTCCTGTGCTGAGATACGCGGTGTTGCAACCCTACAGTAAAATGCTTGATTTCGAGAGTGAGCGAAACTAATGAAAACATTGTTGGGGTAAAACCTAAAGGGAAAGGCCTAGCACCAAATTGCATTGGCCATCTGATGTAACTTCTGGAGGCAGTCAAAATGATTCTAAGAATTCTTCCCTACCTTATTCCTGTGCTGAGATACAGGGTCCTCCAACCCTGTAGTAAAATGCTTCAATTTCAGAGTGAGCGAAACTAATGAAAACATTGTTGGGGTAAAACCTAAAGGGAAAGGCCTAGCACCAAATTGCATTGGCCATCTGATCTGACTTCTGGAGGCAGTCAAAATGATCCTTAGAATTCTTCCCTACCTTATTCCTGTGCTGAGATACAGGGTGCTCCAACCCTGCAGTAAAATGCTTGATTTTGAGAGTGATTGAAACTAATGAAAACATTGTTGGGGTAAAACCTAAAGGGAAAGGCCTAGCACCAAATTGCATTGGCCATCTGATCTAACTTCTGGAGGCAGTCAAAATGATCCTTAGAATTCTTCCCTACCTTATTCCTGTGCTGAGATACAGGGTGCTCTAACCCTGCAGTAAAATGCTTGATTTCGAGAGTGATCGAAACTAATGAAAACATTGTTGGGGTAAAACCTAAAGGGAAAGGCCTAGCACCAAATTGCATTGGCCATCTGATCTAACTTCTGGAGACAGTCAAAATGATCCTCAGAATTCTTCCCGACTTCTGTCCTCTGCTGAGATACAGGGTGCTCAAACCTGCAGTAAAATGCTTGATTTCGAGAGTGAGCGAAACTAATGAAAACATTGTTGGGGTAAAACCTAAAGGGAAAGGCCTAGCACCAAATTGCATTGGCCATCTGATCTAACTTCTGGAGGCAGTCAAAATGATCCTAATAATTCTTCCCTACCTTATTCCTGTGCTGAGGTACAGGGTCCTCCAACGCTGTAGTAAAATGCTTGATTTCTACAGTGATCGAAACTAATGAAAACATTGTTGGGGTAAAACCTAAAGGGAAAGGCCTAGCACCAAATTGCATTGGCCATCTGATCTAACTTCTGGAGGCAGTCAAAATGAGTATTTGAATTCTTCCCTACCGTATTCCTGTGCTGAGATACAGGGTGCTCCAACCCTGCAGTAAAATGCTTGATTTCGAGAGTGAGTGAAACTAATGAAAACATTGTTGGGGTAAAACCTAAAGGGAAAGGCCTAGCACCAAATTGCATTGGCCATCTGGTCTAACTTCTGGAGGCAGTCAAAATGAGTATTTGAATTCTTCCCTACCTTATTCCTTTGCTGAGATACAGGGTGCGCCAACCCTACAGTGAAATGCTTGATTTCTACAGTGATCGAAACTAATGAAAACATTGTTGCGGTAAAACCTAAAGGGAAAGGCCTAGCAACAAACTGCATTGTCCATCTGATCTAACTTCTGGAGGCAGTCAAAATGAGTATTTGAATTCTTCCCTACCTTATTCCTCTGCTGAGATACAGGGTGTTTCACCCTGCTGTCAAATGCTTGATTTCTACAGTGATCGAAACTAATGAAAACATTGTTGGGGTAAAACCTAAAGGGAAAGGCGTAGCACCAAATTGCATTGGCCATCTGATCTAACTTCTGGAGGCAGTCAAAATGAGTGTTTGAATTCTTCTCTACCTTATTCCTCTGCTGAGATACACTGAGATCCAACCTGTTGTAAAATTTTCGATTTCGAGAGTGATCAAAACTAATGAAAACATTGTTGGGGTAAAACCTAAAGGGAAAGGCCTAGCACCAAATTGCATTGGCCATCTGATGTAACTTCTGGAGGCAGTCAAAATGAGTATTTGAATTCTTCCCTACCTTATTCCTGTGCTGAGATACACTGAGCTCCAACCTGCTGTAAAATGCTTGATTTTGAGAGTGATCGAAACTAATGAAAACATTGTTGGGGTAAAACCTAAAGGGAAAGGTCTAGCACCAAACTGCATTGGCCATCTGATCTAACTTCTGGAGGCAGTCAAAATGATCGTTAGAATTCTTCCCTACCTTATTCCTGTGCTGAGATACAGGGTGCTCCAACCCTGCAGTAAAATGCTTGATTTCGAGAGTGATCGAAACTAATGAAAACATTGTTGGGGTAAAAGCTAAAGGGAAAGGCCTAGCACCAAATTGCATTGGCCATCTGATCTAACTTCTGGAGGCAGTCAAAATGAGTATTTCAATTCTTCCCTACCTTATTCCTGTGCTGAGATACAGGGTGCTCCACCCTGCAGTAAACTGCTTGATTTTGAGAGTGAGCCAAACTAATGAAAACATTGTTGGGGTAAAACCTAAAGGGAAAGACCAAGCACCTAATTGCATTGGCCATCTGTTCTAACTTCTGGAGACAGTCAAAATGATATTTGAATTCTTCCCTACCTCTTTCCTCTGTTGAGATACAGGGTGCTATAACCCTGCAGTAAAATGCTTGATTTCAAGAGTGAGCGAAACTAATGAAAACATTGTTGGGGTAAAACCTAAAGGGAAAGGCCTAGCACCAAATTTCATTGGCCATCTGATCTAACTTCTGGAGGCAGTCAAAATGATCCTCAGAATTCTTCCCGACTTCTGTCCTCTGCTGAGATACAGGGTGCTCAAACCTGCTGTATAATGCTTGATTTCAAGAGTGAGCGCAACAATGAAAACATTGTTGGGGTAAAACCTAAAGGCAAAGGCCTAGCACCAAATTGCATTGGCCATCTGATCTAAATTCTGGAGGCAGTCAAAGTGAGTATTTGAATTCTTCCCTACCTTATTCCTCTGATGAGATACACGGTGTTGCAACCCTGCAGTAAAATACTTGATTTCGAGAGTGATCGAAACAAATGAAAACATTGTTGGGGTAAAACCTAAAGGGAAAGACCTAGCACCAAATTGCATTGGCCATCTGATCTAACGTCTGGGGGCAGTCAATATAAGTATTTGAATTCTTCCCTACCTTATTCCTGTGCTGAGATACACGGTGTTGCAACCCTGCAGTAAAATGCTTGATTTCGAGAGTGAGCGAAACTAATGAAAACATTGTTGGGGTAAAACCTAAAGGGAAAGGCCTAGCACCAAATTGCATTGGCCATCTGATCTAACTTCTGGAGGCAGTCAAAATGAGTATTTGAATTCTTCCCTACCTTATTCCTGTGCTCAGATACAGTAAGCTCCACCCTGATGTAAAATGCTTGATTTTGAGACTGATCAAAACTAATGAAAACATTGTTGGGGTAAAACCTAAAGGGAAAGGCCTAGCACCAAACTGCATTGGCCATCTGATCTAACTTCTGGAGGCAGTCAAAATGATCCTTAGAATTCTACCCTACCTTATTCCTGTGCTGAGATACAGGGTGCTCCATCCCTGCAGTAAAATGCTTGATTTCGAGAGTGATCGAAACTAATGAAAACATTGTTGGGGTAAAACCTAAAGGGAAAGGCCTAGCACCAAATTGCATTGGCCATCTGATCTAACTTCTGGAGGCAGTCAAAATGAGTATTTGAATTCTTCCCTACCTTACTCCTGTGCTGAGATACAGGGTGCTCCAACCGTACAGTAAAATGCTTGATTTCTGCAGTGATCAAAACTAATGAAAACATTGTTGGGGTAAAACCTAAAGGGAAAGGCCTAGCACCAAATTGCATTGGCCATCTGATCTAACTTCTGGAGGCAGTCAAAATGAGTATTTGAATTCTTCCCTTCCTTATTCCTCTGCTGAGATACACTGAGCTCCAACCTGCGGTAAAATGCTTGATTTTGAGAGTGAGCCAAACTAATGAAAACATTGTTGGGTAAAACCTAAAGGGAAAGGCCTAGCACCAAATTGCATTGGCCATCTGATCTAACTTCTGGAGGCAGTCAAAATGATCCTCAGAATTCTTCCCGACTTCTGTCCTCTGCTGAGATACAGGGTGCTCAAACCTGCTGTATAATGCTTGATTTCACGAGTGAGCGAAACTAATGAAAACATTGTTGGGGTAAAACCTAAAGGGAAAGGCCTAGCACCAAATTGCATTGTCCATCTGATCTAACCTCTGGAGGCAGTCAATATGAGTATTTGAATTCTTCCCTACCTTATTCCTGTGCTGAGATACACGGTGTTGCAACCCTGCAGTAAAATGCTTGATTTCGAGAGTGAGCGAAACTAATGAAAACATTGTTGGGGTAAAACCTAAAGGGAAAGGCCTAGCACCAAATTGCATTGGCCATCTCATCGAACTTCTGGAGGCAGTCAAAATGAGTATTTGAATTCTTCCCTACCTTATTCCTGTGCTGAGATACAGGGTGCTCCAACCTGCTCTAAAATGCTTCAATTTCAGAGTGATCGAAACTAATGAAAACATTGTTGGGGTAAAACCTAAAGGAAAGACCTAGCACCAAATTGCACTGGCCATCTGATCTAAATTCTGGGGCAGTCAAAATGAGTATTTGAATTCTTCTCTACCTCTTTCCACTGCTGAGATACAGGGTGCTCCAACATGCAGTAAAACGCTTGATTTTGAGAGTGAGCGAATATAATGAAATCATAGTTGGGGTAAAACCTAAAGGGAAAGGCCTAGCACCAAATTGCATTGGCCATCTGATCTAACTTCTGGAGACAGTCAAGGTGATCCTCAGAATTCTTCCCGACTGCTGTCCTCTGCAGAGATACAGGGTGCTCAAACCTGCTGTATAATGCTAGATTTCAAGAGTGAGCGAAACTAATGAAAACATTGTTGGGGTAAAACCTAAAGGGAAAGGCCTAGCACCAAATTGCATTGGCCATCTGATCTAAATTCTGGAGGCAGTCAAAGTGAGTATTTGAATTCTTCCCTATTTTATTCCTCTGCTGAGATACAGGGTGCTCCAATCCTGCAGTAAAATGCTTGATTTCGAGAGTGATCGAAACAAATGAAAACATTGTTGGGGTAAAACCTAAAGGAAAGGCCTAGCACCAAATTGCATTGGCCATCTGATCTAACTTCTGGAGGCAGTGAAAATGAGTATTTGAATTCTTCCCTACCTTATTCCTGTGCTGAGATACAGGGTGCTCCAACCTGCTCAAAAATGCTTCAGTTTCAGAGTGATCGAAACTAATGAAAACATTGTTGGGGTAAAACCTAAAGGGAAAGGCCTAGCACCAAATTGCATTGGCCATCTCATCTAACTTCTGGAGGCAGTCAAAATGATCCTAAGAATTCTTCCCTACCTTATTCCTGTGCTGAGATAAAGGGTCCTCCAACCCTGTAGTAAAATGCTTGATTTCTACAGTGATCGAAACTAATGAAAACATTGTTGGGGTAAAACCTAAAGGGAACGACCTAGCACCAAATTGCATTGGCCATCTGATCTAAATTCTGGAGGCAGTCAAAATGAGTATTTGAATTCTTCTCTACCTCTTTCCACTGCTGAGATACAGGGTGCTCCAACCTGCAGTAAAATGCTTAATTTTGAGAATGAGCGAATATAATGAAAACATTGTTGGGGTAAAACCTAAAGGGAAAGACCTAGCACCAAATTGCATTGGCCATCTGATCTAACTTCTGGAGGCAGTCAAAATGAGTATTTAGAATTCTTCCTACCTTATTCCTCTGCTGAGATACAGGGTGCTTCAACCTGCTGTAAAATGCTTGATTTTGAGAGTGATCGAAACTAATGAAAACATTGTTGGGGTAAAACCTAAAGGGAAAGGCCTAGCACCAAATTGCATTGGCCATCTGATCTAAATTCTGGAGGCAGTCAAAATGAGTATTTGAATTCTTCCCTACCTCATTCCTCTGCTGAGATACAGGGTTCTCCAGTCCTGCAGTAAAATGCTTGATATCGAGAGTGATCGAAACAAATGAAAACATTGTTGGGGTAAAACCTAAAGGGAAAGACCTAGCACCAAATTGCATTGGCCATCTGATCTAACCTCTGGAGGCAGTCAAAATGATATTTGAATTCTTCCCTACATTATTCCTGTGCTGAGATACAGGGTGTTGCAACCCTGCAGTAAAATGCTTGATTTGAGAGTGAGCGAAACTAATGAAAACATTGTTGGGGTAAAACCTAAAGGGAAAGGCCTAGCACCAAATTGCATTGGCCATCTGATCTAACTTCTGGAGGCAGTCAAAATGATCATAATAATTCTTCCCTACCTTATTCCTGTGCTGAGATAAAGGGTCCTCCAACCTGTAGTAAAATGCTTGATTTTACAGTGATCGAAACTAATGAAAACATTGTTGGGGTAAAACCTAAAGGGAAAGGCCTAGTACCAAATTGCATTGTCCATCTGATCTAACTTCTGGAGGCAGTGAAAATGAGTATTTGAATTCTTCCCTACCTTATTCCTCTGCTGAGATACAGGGTGCTCCAACCCTGCTGTAAAATGCTTGATTTCAAGAGTGAGCGAAACTAATGAAAACATTGTTAAGGGTAAAACCTAAAGGGAAAGGCCTAGCACCAAATTGCATTGGCCATCTGATCTAACTTCTGGAGGCAGTCAAAATGAGTATTTGAATTCTTCCCTACCTTATTCCTCTGCTGAGATACAGGGTGCTCCAACCCTGCAGTAAAATGCTTGATTTCGAGAGTGAGCGAAAGTAATGAAAACATTGTTGGGGTAAAAACCTAAAGGGAAAGGCCTAGCACCAAATTGCATTGGCCATCTGATCTAACTTCTGGAGGCAGTCAAAATGAGTATTTGAATTCCTCCCTACCTTATTCCTGTGCTGAGATACAGGGTGCTCCAACCCTGCAGTAAAATACTTGATTTTGAGAGTGATTGAAACTAATGAAAACATTGTTGGGGTAAAACCTAAAGGGAAAGACCTAGCACCAAATTGCATTGGCCATCTGATCTAACTTCTGGAGACAGTCAAAATGATCTTTAGAATTCTTCCCTACCTCTTTCCTCTGTTGAGATACAGGGTGCTCTAACCCTGCAGTAAAATGCGTGATTTCAAGAGTGAGCGAAACTAATGAAAACATTGTTGGGGTAAAACCTAAAGGGAAAGGCCTAGCACCAAATTGCATTGGCCATCTGATCTAACTTCTGGAGACAGTCAAAATGATCCTCAGAATTCTTCCCTGACTTCTGTCCTCTGCTGAGATACAGGGTGCTCAAACCTGCTGTATAATGCTTGATTTTGAGAGTGAGCGAAACTAATGAAAACATTGTTGGGGTAAAACCTAAAGGGAAATGCCCAGCACCAAATTGCATTGGCCATCTGATCTAAATTCTGGAGGCAGTCAAAGTGAGTATTTGAATTCTTCCCTACCTTATTCCTCTGCTGAGATACAGGGTTCTCCAAACCTGCAGTAAAATGCTTGATATCGAGAGTGATGGAAACAAATGAAAACATTGTTGGGGTAAAACCTAAAGGGAAAGACCTAGCACCAAATTGCATTGGCCATCTGATCTAACCTCTGGAGGCAGTCAATATGAGTATTTGAATTCTTCCCTACCTTATTCCTGTGCTGAGATACACGGTGTTGCAACCCTGCAGTAAAATGTTTGATTTTGAGAGTGAGCGAAACTAATGAAAACATTGTTGGGGTAAAACCTAAAGGGAAAGGCCTAGCACCAAATTGCATTGGCCATCTGATCTAACTTCTGGAGGCAGTCAAAATGATCCTAATAATTCTTCCCTACCTTATTCCTGTGCTGAGGTACAGGGTCCTCCAACGCTGCAGTAAAATGCTTGATTTCTACAGTGATCGAAACTAATGAAAACATTGTTGGGGTAAAACCTAAAGGAAAGGCCTAGCACCAAATTGCATTGGCCATCTGATCTAACTTCTGGAGGCAGTGAAAATGAGTATTTTAATTCTTCCCTACCTTATTCCTCTGCTGAGATACAGGGTGCTCCAACCCTGCAGTAAAATGCTTGATTTCAAGAGTGAGCGAAACTAATGAAAACATTGTAAGGGTAAAAACCTAAAGGGAAAGGCCTAGCACCAAATTGCATTGGCCATCTGATCTAACTTCTGGAGGCAGTCAAAATGATCCTCAGAATTCTTCCCTACCTTATTCCTGTGCTGAGATACAGGGTGCTCCAAACCTGCAGTAAAATGCTTGATTTCGAGAGTGAGCGAAAGTAATGAAAACATTGTAAGGGTAAAACCTAAAGGGAAAGACCTAGCACCAAATTGCATTGGCCATCTGATCTAACTTCTGGAGGCAGTCAAAATGAGTATTAGAATTCCTCCCTACCTTATTCCTGTGCTGAGATAGAGGGTGCTCCAACCCTGCAGTAAAATACTTGATTTCGAGAGTGATCGAAACTAATGAAAACATTGTTGGGGTAAAACCTAAAGGGAAAGGCCTAGCACCAAATTGCATTGTCCATCTGATCTGACTTCTGGAGGCAGTCAAAATGATCCTTAGAATTCTTCCCTACCTTATTCCTCTGCTGAGATACAGGGTGCTCCAACCCTGCAGTAAAATCCTTGATTTCAAGAGTGATCGTAACTAATGAAAACATTGTTGGGGTAAAACCTAAAGGGAAAGGCCTAGCACCAAATTGCATTGGCCATCTGATCTAACTTCTGGAGACAGTCAAAATGATCCTCAGAATTCTTCCCTACCTTATTCCTGTGCTGAGATACAGGGTGCTCCAACCCTGCAGTAAAATGCTTGATTTTGAGAGTGATAGAAACTAATGAAAACATTGTTGGGGTAAAACCTAAAGGGAAAGACCTAGCACCAAACTGCATTGGCCATCTGATCTAACTTCTGGAGGCAGTCAAAATGATCCTAAGAATTCTTCCCTACCTTATTCCTGTGCTGAGATACAGGGTGCTCCAACCCTGCTGTATAATGCTTGATTTTGAGTGTGATCGAAACTAATGAAAACATTGTTGGGGTAAAACCTAAAGGGAAAGACCTAGCACCAAACTGCATTGGCCATCTGATCTAACTTCTGGAGGCAGTCAAAATGAGTATTTGAATTCTTCCTACCTTATTCCTGTGCTGAGATACACGGTGCTCCAACCCTGCAGTAAAATGCTTGATTTCGAGAGTGAGCGAAACTAATGAAAACATTGTTGGGGTAAAACCTAAAGGGA
Source organism: Melanerpes aurifrons (assembly GCA_011125475.1). Taxonomy (NCBI): domain Eukaryota; kingdom Metazoa; phylum Chordata; class Aves; order Piciformes; family Picidae; genus Melanerpes; species Melanerpes aurifrons. Next base: position 273,578 of record WWNC01000232.1, read on the forward strand.
AAGGCCTAGCACCAAATTGCATTGGCCATCTGATCTAACTTCTGGAGGCAGTCAAAATGATCCTTAGAATTCTTCCCTACCTTACTCCTCTGCTGAGATACAGGGTGCTCCAACCCTGCAGTAAAATGCTTGATTTTGAGAGTGATCGAAACCAATGAAAACATTGTTGGGGTAAAACCTAAAGGGAAAGGCGTAGCACCAAATTGCATTGGCCATCTGATCTAACTTCTGGAGACAGTCAAAATGATCCTTAGAAGTCTTCCCTACCTTATTCCTGTGCTGAGATAGAGGGTGCTCCAACCTGCTCTAAAAGGCTTCAATTTCAGAGTGATCGAAACTAATGAAAACATTGTTGGGGTAAAACCTAAAGGAAAGGCCTAGCACCAAATTGCATTGGCCATCTGATCTAACTTCTGGAGACAGTCAAAATGATCCTCAGAATTCTTCCTGACTTCTGTCCTCTGCTGAGATACAGGGTGCTCAAACCTGCTGTATAATGCTTGATTTCAAGAGTGAGCGAAACTAATGAAAACATTGTTGGGGTAAAACCTAAAGGGAAAGACCTAGCACCAAATTGCATTGGCCATCTGATCTAACCTCTGGAGGCAGTCAATATGAGTATTTGAATTCTTCCCTACCTTATTCCTGTGCTGAGATACGCGGTGTTGCAACCCTACAGTAAAATGCTTGATTTCGAGAGTGAGCGAAACTAATGAAAACATTGTTGGGGTAAAACCTAAAGGGAAAGGCCTAGCACCAAATTGCATTGGCCATCTGATGTAACTTCTGGAGGCAGTCAAAATGATTCTAAGAATTCTTCCCTACCTTATTCCTCTGCTGAGATACAGGGTCCTCCAACCCTGTAGTAAAATGCTTCAATTTCAGAGTGAGCGAAACTAATGAAAACATTGTTGGGGTAAAACCTAAAGGGAAAGGCCTAGCACCAAATTGCATTGGCCATCTGATCTGACTTCTGGAGGCAGTCAAAATGATCCTTAGAATTCTTCCCTACCTTATTCCTGTGCTGAGATACAGGGTGCTCCAACCCTGCAGTAAAATGCTAGATTTTGA